>KE525335.1:683077-793410 GCA_000441895.2 Anopheles sinensis | reverse complement strand
CTTATAAAAGTTTGTTTAATCTTAATGTAGTTTTAAACTATTTTTTTACGTAAGAAACCACAAATTTCAAATTTTATCTTATCTTTTATTGTGATTTGTTTAAGATTTTTACTTTAATAAGGATGCTTCCCTCTCTTGTTTACTTTAATTGTTTATTATTTTGTTTTTATTTTGATATCTCATTAGATTGTTAATATGTAATGTTTGTGCCATTATATATTTTTATCATATATTATTAGATATGTTATAAGTGTCTTCGATCTTACATAATTTTTGTAATTTTGATATTAAATAAAAAATTTGTTCTGATTCAATTAAACCAAAATACCACTTGCAAAATGTTTAACTTATTTGTTAGCATTCTATCGATAATTAGTCACTTCAAATACGTGCCTCATTGTTAGCAGTTAAGTATCTTTTATTAAACGAAATATTTCAATGGGTTTTTCAGCAGTCCATCCATAGTCTATTTCACACTATACGTTCCTCAAAAATTCGGTTCTTCCAAACCCTCTAAAGTGCATGGATTGCGAGCGTTCAAAAAATGTTTGCCTTCTGTCATCCCGTTCCCGATTGAAGCGAAGAGTGTCGGAGCTAATGTGTGATGATACGTCTGCGAGCATATGTTGCGGTTCTCAGCCGAACTTTGGAAGAAAAACTCACCCAACGGCAGCCAAATGGCAAGTGTGTTTTCATTTCGCGCTTTCCATTCACTTGATGGAAGCGCCACGTCCGGATCGAAGGATGATCTGTTTCGAAAAGGGGAAAAATGGGCTAAAGGGAGTGGGAAATTGAAGGATCCTCTCGGGGGGTAATGGAGCAAATGGCTCGGAGTGCCAACATCCCCATGTGAGTTTTAAAGCGACGATGTCCATCCCGGGTTTCCGGCTTCTCGCTCGTTCACCGTTCAGAGAGTATGGTTCCTCGTCTGCTGCCCTTCAAACGATCTGCAATTAATAACCGAACACGAACTCAAGCTGACCCCTCTCTGGCCCTCCGGTCTTCACTCTTCCCCATCCCGAGCGATTCGAAAATGCCACCGGAATCGCATCACTCATGACACTGTTTTCACAACAAAACACCTCATAAATCTTGTCGTCTCGCGTTTGTCGCGGGAGAGCTGCGATTCTGAGGCGGAATGAAAACATCGGGAAAACAGGGTGGGTCGATTCTTTCTTCAAACGGCGCTGTGTTTTTTAAATTCTCACAATGTTTAGCTAGAGTGTTTTATTTTTTCCTCAACCTCTAAATTTCCTTTGTGCGTGAAAAGTGTCATCTCTGTGGAAATGTTTGAAATTTAATTCCACTTTGTGCTTTAGAGGAGGAACCTCCTTATGCGACCCTTCACATGTGTTTGAGGAAATATACCATACGCCAGACCAAAACACAATCAGATTGGAGAGAAAATCATGCATCGTGTCGCAAAAGGTCTTGGTGTTTCCATTTTTCCCTCCCAACAATTTCCCCCAGGAAGGTGGAAAATGGCAGTGCAAATCAAAACAAATTTAACAGCGTGAAGAATTTCCTAAGCCCAAAAGGATTTCGGGACGCATTAGTTAAGAAAAACGGGAAAAGGGATTGCAACCAATGAGAAGTGCGTCTCGAAGCGTTGGGTGGTGGAAAATGGTGTTCGAAAATCGGCAACCCGAGACATCACCCAGGGTTATGTTTTCCTCCACTCCGATCGCTCCAGTAACCGGAGCGAATTTCCCTCACACAGTGTTGGGGTTTAATTGTGATTCGTTTCGTATGGCAGCAACGAATGATTTATGCGTCAGTTGACTCGAATGAACGGCAAAGTGTATAATTCGGGGTGACGTGAAATGAAATATCGGGCCAAAATTATCTCCGATAAATTCCTGCAATGCGGCGATCCAATGGTTGGATGCGATGAATCTATTCATGACTGGAGTGCGCCAATCCCGGTTAAATTAGGCAAACCGTTTGTTTGTTGGAACCGGTTTCATTATGAGAATTTATTTATTTATTTATTTATTTATTTATTTTCTGAACAAGAATTTTGTAATGAGATATTTTATTCACGTTTCATTTGGTTTGACCTTCTGAGTTTTGAGTTTTGGACGAACTGTGATTTTTGTGATGAAACATTAACGCAGTCGCAATTTTCTTACAAAGTTGGCAAATATCTATGTTTAAAAAGGACATAGTGCAGCTTACACTTGCTTAAATTGTTACTATATTAGAGTTTTATTGAGATGATTTGTCACACGAAAGAACAAACTAAGTTTTCATTCTTTGCTTTTCAACAAAAGTGACCATGTGTTTAAAAAAATTTTAAAATGTTTTTAAATACGTCTGCTGTTTGGAAATCCTTAGTGAAATCAATCCTTCTTCAAGAAGATCCTACTTCAACAAGATTGTTTTTCATCAAGTTAAATCAAGTTACTCGAAAGCTTCTTTTAAAAATTGATGAGAAAACCTACCATCTGCTTTCTACACAGAAGCTGATTTGTCACCATAGTTTTTTGGTTGTGGTTGGATGTGCATGTTATCATAATGTGATGGTTGAATATTACTTGTTATGTTGATTTAAAAGTGGAAAAATAAAAAAATCGTATATTTTTACTTATTTAGTTTCAATACCTAAAACCTACAAATTTGGTTTTTAGAATCAATGAGGGAATGAGAAATTGTGGTGTTAATCTTCTTCTCCATTGTCATGCGATACCAAGTCCGTAACCTTTCCTGTGGATCAAATTTGATTTATATTTGACGTACCATTAAGTGGTAGATTTTCTTTCCCGTCGTCCATGTTTGTTCTTCGTTTGCCTTAAGGGGTGAAAGATGGTACCGATTCGAAGCCTCTAGCGAGTTTCAGCATCTGAAGGTTTTGAAGGAGAAAGCAAGTTCCTCTGCACTTCGATGCGATCGTCTTCACTGACGGAGGAAAATTTCCTAATTAACATCAATTTGTTCCGAAGATACTCCGCAGTGAAATATTGTTGCACAATAATCTTCCATATTTTTCCCGAGCATCCTGTTTCATTTCATCTCTTCCGATGCCCCTTTTCCTGGGATGCTGGTGCTTGAAAGCGGAACTCGTGCCGGGAGTGTACAACCGGACGGCGACCGGATCCTTCGAGAGGGGTGAGAAAACGAACCCCGCAAGAAAGGATGCTTAAGAGGCGTAAAGCGGGAAATGGTAGTTAAAGCAGGCTCCTGGGAGGTGGTCGTGTTGATTGTCATCGACGAAATCGTCCCCGCCAACCCTCCCGAATGCCGCCCCTTTTGGCAGCTGGAAAAACGTACGCTCGGAAAACCGGAACGGCAAACGGCGAGGGGATCAAACTTCATCAGCTGTTTTAATTTATCACATTACAAGTGGGGTTGTTCGTAGGGTCTCGAAGCGAAAATGTTTCCCGTGGTGTTTTGCGAATGGGTTTTCCGGAACCGGTTCGGTCCGGTGCAGCGTGTGCAGGCGTCACGCCTCACTGGTGTTCTGGAGGGGCATTTTTTTCATTCGACTACACCCAAGGCCTCTTTAGTCCAGACTGGTGGCCGAGCGAACGCGAGCAAAATTGGTCGTAATCGAGCGAAATGAACAATCTTTCGCTGGGAATTCTTTCGGAGGGTTCGGGGTCCGGTAACGATAGTACCGGCCGGTTTTCCGAGCCGCCGCCTGGCCATTGGTGAAGGCCGGAAGATGGTAATTTCAGCGCGATATAACCGAGGGTCAATTGGCTGGCTGATGCACAGTGGGCTAATTATGGTGGACAGAATTAAGCCCGGGTTGTATACATAGTATAAGAAAAAGTTTATTTTATTTTACATTTCCAAATTGCAAATCAGTTAAATGAAGTTTAGAAACATCGAATATTGTTCCTTTCAATTTTAAGAACTGTATTTTTATAGTTAGGAGCTTGTATATGAAACAGGGGAATCCAAGAATATAAACATGATATTTGATTTAACAGTTAATGTCACTTTGGTAAGTGCTTTCCTGCTCAATTCATCGTAGCGAGAGCAAATGTTTAAAATATGGGACACATTTATTGTGATTGAATGGAATGTTTTCGGTTTCTTTTAAATAACCAAAGAAACATCTAAAATAAAGACTGGAACTGATTGTTCAGATGATTTTTCACCTGAATAAATTCTTAAGAAATACTTACCTTTACCGGAGCACCGTTTTCCCGGAAATTTTCGATTGATTTCTTGCATGTTTTAATAACGTTAAAGGGCTACACGAGTTTCTTGGCCAACGCTCAAAAAAGATCGCTTCTACCAAACATTCGCGAAATCATTCTCTCGCGTCTATTCCCTGGAAACTGTGCGTTGCTTTCGCTTTCCAAATGGAATTTTGTTGCTGTATCGGTGGTTCACTGAAACGTAAGCCCTATTTCGAGCCACGTTTCGCGCTGGATAGGCTCAAGGGCTGACCATCAACCATTATCGTCGGTGCTCATGCGAATAGCGCGAGTTTTTTGTTTTCCGTTTCCTCCGTGCGAGTTTTAACAACCTTTTTTTCCCCCTTTGTTCCTTCCGTCCGGCTAGTTGTTCTATTCCCGTAGTCCAGGCGCGGGTGTTTTAGCACGTCTCGGTCTCGTGGTGACGCGATTCCTTACGACTCGCGAGTCGCAACCACCAACGAAGCAGACGGTCACGTCGCTTGATCCCCGGCACGGGAAATGCCAGACTGCTAGTGAGGCGGCCGGCCTGAGTCATCGCGTCCATCGGCGGTGGGTTTGGGTGGTTCGTGCAGGGATTTATGATTCGCTAAGTGAGGGAAAGAATGGACTGAGCAAGCAACAACAAAACGGGGAAAAAAAACCTCATCATACACGCACAAATCACAGCCCGTTGGTCAGAGATTTAATGACGCACCGAAGGGCGCTTTACTTCGGGGAGAGCGAGTCCGCCCGTATCGGTATCAACCTACAAGAGGTTGCTTTGAGTTCCGAGGAAGGTGACGCGGAAAACTAGCGTAGAAAAAAAAATTCCAACTAAAGGTAAAATCACTTTTCTATTCTCGTTCCCGGTTTGCGCGCGCGTGCTTTCGTGTTTCGCGTCATACCGCGAAGGATAAATAAAATATTCCATGAGTTGGCTTTTATCCCGACGTTGACGTTTGACGTTGAATGCTCTGCTCGGTTTTTCGCCCCATTCTTGCCCAGCGTTAGGTAATCAAAAGCATTATTTATAACAAAAAAGAATATTCACCGAGCCACACACGATGGAAAACTGCCTTGCGGTTTCTGGGTAATTGTTTCATTCTGGCCCTTCGATGTGAGGTGTTCTAATTTGCTGGACCCTCAACAATGGCCGCGCCACAAGATGGACGCCACGCAAGAACAATGCTGCTAGGAGATGATATGTTCTCGTGTCTTGTGTAGGGAAGAAACAAAAAAGCAACCACGCACCCGCTAAAAGCCTACCCATTACTAATGGCCACACAATAATCCGCCGACTTGATTCGAGGCCGGCCTCGTGTATCGCTTCGTCGATGACGGTGCCGTTTCGTGCAAAAAGGGGTTAAAAATACACCTTCGAGCACGCGGGCGTTCACCGTGCATCGGTTGGCGTATGGCCAATGCCCAAATGGGCAGGGAAGATGTTGGAGAGGCACCCAGCCAGCATTGGGAATGGCGCAAATCAGGCCGAATGCCGAATACTAGAAATAGAAGTAGCTGCGTTCGTTCCCGGATTTGTCGCGCGTAGGACTTGCCATTTCTGTCGGAGGCCGTTTCGGACGAGGTGCGCAGGTTGTTCCACGAATCTACACCTTCTGGTTGGTTGCCGTTCGAGTACGGGCTAAAGTACCACGCGTTTACCGTACCACGTCTCGAGAGGAAGATGTAGCGCCCATTTGCAAGATCTCGAACCTGTCGGACCAATTGGAAGGGTGAAGATGTTTCATTTGTCCGTTGGCCGCGCGTGTGTGTTTAGAGGAGGGTTCAAAGGGAGAATTCGCCAAATATGAGCTGCCAAGACAGCGTAGGTTTGATTTGAGCAAGATGTTACCAAAATGGGAGACTTTTTGCGATGTCGAATTTCTACATCTGGTAGTATACGAAGGTGAGGTGTCAGTTTCGATTCGATAATCGGAGATATTTTTGAAGATGGCTCAACACTATGCACGAATAGCACAAATAAGTTGTTTCATGAATTAAATTGAAGACGACCCCATATCACAATGTGGATATTATTAAAAAAAAATTTTTAGTATTCATGATGAGAAAATTAACCACGAAATACCCGTATTCATGAAATGTACAAAAGATATTTTCTACGTCTAGAACGAATAATTTTAATAATAATAAAAATTGATTCCATCCTTTTGTATCACTCAATTTCTATAGTTAAAATAAAGAGCAATGTCTTTCCACATATTTTGCATAAAAAACACTTTTAAATATTTTAAGGAGAAATTTATCATCAGAAATTCAATGAAACATACAATGCTGAGCATTGATTTGAATACTAGCAATAAGCTTTGAATGAATTAGATCAAATTAGTATGAAAAGTGATTCAAATAAATAAACAATTATAGAAAATCTTTAGTTACTGTTACCAACAATATTCGATATTATCGTTGATTCAAATGTACAAATTGCAGTAAAATATATAAAAATTGTAAAAAATCATATCTTGGTAGTATAGATTAAAGTTACAGTCTAATTAAAAGTGTAAATATTTGAAGGATCGATGTACAAGTATAAACGCATTTAATTAGTCTACAAAGTTGTTTATTATAGCAAATCAATTCCAGCAACTTATTTAAATGAAGTTCATTCGAATTTCCCGGCACACTCGTAGCAACAAGCCACACAGTAAATTATTAATAACATGTTCTTGCATCATAGCGATCAGTTTTCTTTCCAACTTGAATGATACTCAAATATGTCACCCAATTATGAAAGGTTACATGATGCAGCCTCAAACTAAAAGCAAACAGAACAGGTCGACTGGTTCCTGGGAAGCTACCACAACAGAGTGTCACGATGGCACAGATTCACCGTACAACAAGCTCGGCTCCGAAAACTGTTGCTGGAAATTCCCGGTGGAACCGTCCCTGGCTCGTCCAGTGCTCCGTTCCGAAGGGAAAGTGCTTTATCATCCCGAAAACGGCGCACGGAGCAATCGAGTGCCGCCACGACTCGTGACGCTCGTCTGCCCAAACTTGGCCAATCGGTTCGTAGTTTATCAATACCGGAGGGAATTGACTGTACGGTGTGCGTGTTTGTGTACGTGACAGAGCAAACCCCCCCTCCAGGAGAAGCGGTGTGACGAAACCATTTCGATCGCTATCGTATTCGGAGGGAAGAGCAGGGCCACCCTTACCAATAACCGTAAGGAATTTGTTTGGAAATTAAAAGATCAAAGATATCCAAACAAACTTTTCATCCACTCCTCATTTCGGAGTATCGTCGTATCGGCCGGTGGTTTCTGTGCTCGTGGCCAGGGCACAAACACACAAACACAGATACACACATGTCCACATAAACACTAAACCCCGCAGAAACAAAGTCTACGCCAGGGCTAGATACGATCCTTTTTCCATCTATCGAACGCGCTCGGTGCGCTAACAAGGAGAAGGAGCCGGCCGGAGTTGGCTGCTTCACGCCCTTATGCTTGCGCCGTGCTGGCGTTTGATGTGAGAAGTGGAAATTGTTGCTACATTTCGATGATCTGATAAGTGTCTCGTGTTTCTCGAGCGCCTTCGGACGCGGGTCGAGCGCGGGCGGTATGTGGCAAGGAACAAGTGTATAACACTTTCCGATTCCGGGGTGCGGGAAGGGATGTATAAAAACAACCACGTAAATACAAGATGACACCATGGATCGATGCAGGCGCCATGTGCGAAAGTGGAAAGAATTCCGACCCCGGCAGGAACGCAACCCGGGCGAAAGGTGCTGTAAAGTTTAATTTCATTTTGATCCACTTAAGGTTTTGGGCGAGAGTAAACCCGGCGAAGGCGGATCAATCCACCTCGAGCGCGCTGGGGCGGTCGGGAGAAAGGGAATTTGATCGGATAAATTGGAGAGTGTTATCTTTATCGGAGATGGCAATAGGACACCGGGCACACGTACGCATACTTTTCCGAAACTTGATTACTTTCTCGCCCATCGTCGGATTGTTTCCGTTCGGTGCGGAATGGTTTTGGTCTGGCTGTGGGAACTGCCCTGCCTTGTGCAGTCATATGGACACCAGAGACTCATCGTTATTGCTGGGAAATATGCTAAATTAAAAAATACCCTTCGTACTTTCGCCACGCCGCTGGACTTTTGAAGCCGTCTTGGGTTTCAATCGCTTGGATGAAGTAGAGGGAAAATTTAGGGCTAAGGTGAATGTCCTAAAGAGAAAATGTATGGACAACAGAATCTACCAGTATTGATAGCTATTTGTGTGCTTGTGTTCGAGCTTGAGAAAAAGTCAATGAAAATTTTGCAAACTTTTGGATATGGGGTAGAATTCTGGAACTGATTTCATAGTCACCATTCATTATAAGACTAAAGGATAAAATAAAGCTCGACAACAAATATTGAAATTGTAGAAACATTTATTGGGAATAGCAAACTTTTGCAACTTTATATTTTTAAAGTTGAAAATTTTCAGTGTTGTTAAATTTTGACATGCCCTCAAAAACATAATTTAAAATGTTATTTTTAGCTATAAACATTTTTTTACAGCTTCTGTAGCCAAGATGAGACCAAATAAAAGTAGTAAAAAATATCTATGAGCAAATGAGTTAATCTTTGCAATTTGAATGTGAATCTTTATTAATAATCCGTTTGAGACGGATAATATTTTGAAAATGTATTTCCACAAGTGCTATGATTTTTTGATCATCCTTGTTTTCCATGATTATTATCATTTTTATCGATGCATTATTTTTTACAAATTCATGAGTTTGATAATATAAAATAAATATGAAGAATAATTTGAACAGATTGCAATTGCCAAGATGGCACTGTTTTACACGAGATACAATGCACGTTTCTCCTATCGATAACCATACCACGTCCGTCCGCATGCGAGAGAGTGCATTTAACAAAGTTGTTCAACTCGCATAGGGTATTAGCATTGACCCGTCTCATCATCGGTCATTTATGGCGGGTGAAAAGTGGTGGAGTTTTTCACCGTAACCCCGCTGCCGTGGAGCCGGGTCTGCATACTAAGCAGCAACGGTCCGGCATCGAGGGGCGAGTGCATCTTAATAAACCCATTGTGCAGCTCATCGTTTCCGACCGAAGAACTTCGTTATGCCACAGATTGCCGTTTCTATCGTTTTGAATCCGGCACTACGTCGACGACTTTGGGTTTGTTGCATTCTCTATGCTCGCAACACAGACAGCGAGCCACTGCGGGTATGGTCTAGCTTAGAACTTGGTGTGTTTTCAGGTTTGCCGTTCTTCTGTGGGACTCAACGAATGTGGAGATCTGTCGTACGTCGGGCCGCGTATGTTGTACTACTTCTTTCTGTTTTCCACAATCATATATATATTTTTCATTTTATTTGCCACACATTCCCGGACCCGGTTGTCTTCGATTCTCACGAGGCGCGTGGCGGGTGGGGGGAACAAATTAAATTGTTCGGATATCACTGCGCATGCAATATAGCGGGATCGTCGTTTATTTACATTCCTTCAAAACGGTTTCCGTTTCCCGGTGGAAAGGGCTACCCGAAGAGCCTTGGGAAGCCTTGCGACGATTCGATGTCTTGGAGATATTTGTTTCTGGAAAGTCTAATATTTTTACTGCACCCCGACCGACAGTCGAGTTTCATATTTCGTGTTTTCATCTGACGCTACCCGTGCCGTAAGGGAAACCCTCCGCCTATCCAGTGGAATCGCACGCATGCACCTTCGGTTTTTTTAATAGAAGACGACGCGGTTTGGCCGAAGGCTTTTCACGTGTGTTTGTGCTTGTACAAAGTCAACCCCGGTCCCGAATCCAGCCAGCGGCTGATGAGATGGAATGTTGCCGATTATCGAGCCCTTTGTTCTAGACGCACGATCAGGGCGCCTCGGTTGGCCGGGCATGCTCGGAATGTATGAGCGCGATATGTGCAAAATTAACCGTCATCGTGTTTGCACAGCGGAGTCGCTCAAGTGTTACTTACGAGCGTTTCACATCCGATGAGAAAGAAGCGATGGAAATGTAAACTGCTCGAGGGCAAAATGGCGTTACTTTCTTTCGGAAAAGCGGGGGAACAGCTCGGATCAAATGCACCTGCAAACACAATGAAAACGTTTTTAAATTATTTTTCGAGTCGCTCTGGATGGCTTTTTGAGTTTCTATATTTTAATTATATCACGAGTGGAAATGATTGTCTAGAAAAGTGGTTCTTGTTTCACGACACGCAAATTTCACCATCGAATTTGTGTCACAAATGTATGCATGTACAATTTCTTTAACCTCAGTGCGAATGTCTATGGTCGTGACATTTTTACCAGTAATTTTTAGTTATAACCCTTGAACCCTTAACATTTGTAAGATTTATTCTTTGAAGGAGTTTATATCTTTATATAGGAGTTTAATTCTTTCATGACTTAACATCACACGTTCCAAATGAAGTTATGTGAAAAATTTTAGCATAACAGCTATGATCTAACTGCACAACATAAAGAGAAAATATTGCTTAAGAATGCAATAAGACCACATACGGTCACTGACTCCCAACTGGATGGGCTTTACAGACCTGTGACCTTCTGTACGTAAGGCAGACGACAGTCATTCCCTTCGACCCGCGTGTCCTCGAGCTTCCGGCGGGCAGTCCTGGAAAATGGGATTCGCTTTTGATCATGATTCCGCCGGCTCGGCAACATCCCGACCGAGAACCGTTAAGACAAACATCGCCGGGCGCGCCGCGTCAGGCAAATGATATCAAAATGCGGGTTATTAAATTCTTTTCCCATTTTTACCCATTTACCAATCCCCGACCGTATGCCTCCTGTTGGAATTTTTACAACGTTCGCGTATGCGTGTACTTGCTCGCAATGTGGCGCTGGGGCTTTTGTGGCCATCGCCGCCCTGTGTGGTGGCCAAGACTGTGGTGAAGCTTTGCTCATCCGAATGGGTCGGCGATGAAGTAAGGCTGCCTTTTTTTTATTACCCGAGAGTACAATTTAATAAAAACCACTTTAACGCCCCTGTTCGTGATGTCCGCGTGGAATGAAGCTTAAACGAGGTAGGGGAGCAGCGAAAGAGCGAGGAAGGGTAGGCGAACATGAAACCATGATCAGAATGACAACATGCCGCCTTCTCGACAACACTCACCGGGCGCTTGTGCTGGGGGCAAGATTTTTGATAAATCATTATGATTTAGCATATTTCTTATGTTCTTGGGGTCTTTGTTCAGGTTGCGGCACGAAAAGCCCATCTTTGTTCTCTCCTGGTGTGCGTTAATATCTGCCGCAAACGCACTGAAGATCATCATAATATTTATTTTAATTGATTCCAAGCTTATGAACCGGCCGTTGAAGATGTGACTTTTGCGATTGATGCGTGGAAGTATAACAGTTAATTGACCCTCCCTACGATGATTGACATAATCCTGTGTGACTGGACAGAAGTATCCATTTCTGTGGATTAAAATTACATCCACATTCTATAGTAAATGTTAAAAAAATCCACTTACATTCAATCGTCATAAAAACGATCATCTAAAAGGTTCCGTTGGCCAACTTATATATTATGTCCTTCCATAAATGTACAATTAATGGATGAGACTTCATTGACTGCAACCTCCCATAGGGGATAAGTAATTTAAAGGTAAATTGTCCCTTGTCTACTTAACGCCCAGATGTTTCCGTACGACGCTTTGGGGCCATCCTTTCTGATGTCAACCGGTGCAAGAAGTTTTTATTATACGAAACTTGAGTAAAGAAAAAGAATAAACACTTACGGCCCCATAAAGATCCACTTGTTGGTTAGTTCACGAGGTTTTCAGTTTTTGCCATATCGGATTAAAAGCACCCTCTCAATCACGAAACACACACACGCACCTCGGTTTGGGTCTAGATGACAAATGTTTTCCTCCTCGCGTCAAGTGCTCGTTGGTACGCGTGGACATGATTCTGACCCTGCTAGCATCCCTCTGGCGTTTCTGCCGCATTTGTTGGACGACTTCGAGAGTGTTGGGGCGCGTTCGGTGGAGTCTATGATGATGGGTCACTTTTATTTCACGGGGTCGCGATGTGATCATTCGTGCGGTCGAGGGGTCGCTTGATTGGGCTTTAGCTGCTTTGGGGCAGAGGAGGACTCCCATTTCATGACAAATCCTGTCTGATAGAGTGGAGAGACCCAACGATCGCCTACGCTTCGGCTTAAGTTTAAGCAATCGAGCTGGGGTTACCAGCCGTGTTTGGGTTTACCTTGTGAGGGGTTTCAGGTGCTCTCCATCTTCTGATCGCACGAACGATCGCTCCCTAGAAGGGCGACGTGCAACGTGAGAGGGCAAGGAATTTGGCCGACGCCAAGCTAACGAGGTCGATAACTAGTTTGGGACCCTATGATTTACCAATCGGGCGCGGTGGACCCGATTTTTCCTTTGGCTTCCCATTCTCGAGCGCTCATTTGCGTTGGTGATTTTCGATTCGTGGTCTAAGGCGGCTTGGTAACTTCTTCGAATGATGTGTTTTATTGTAGTCATTACCAGTACCATAATCATCTCCCCTTACTTCCGAACCCCAAGTGGGCAAGATGAATTGTTTGCATCTCGTAGCGTACCGGCCGAGATGTTTGGGGCTGTTGGGTGGAAGGAAAATGTTCCGTTGCTAGCATTCAAATCGTATGAAAGTCTGGATGATCACCCACAACATTCAGATAAGATTTAGCTTAGAAATGAAAATGTACCCAAAGAAATTGACCCTTTAGGTCAGGCATGAAATAGATATGGATGATGTTGATCTATAAGCTTTGATACATAGCCTTATTGTAAAGTTCTTTTTTTTGAGTACAAATTTACTACTTTTTGAAAGGTTTGTTTTAAGAAAGCCAAACAGTTACTAGTGTATACTACATTTTAAATCTGATAGTAGGGATGAAAACGTTGAGGAATATATTTTTTTAAATTGTGAGCGTTAAATTTGTGTCAGCTTTATTTGTAAATCATTGATAAATGGTTCAATCATGTTCATTATACATGTTTTGCTTTCTACTTAACGAAGCCATTCTTATGTTTTACCGTTCACATTCTGCATGGAAAGATCCTAGCTAATTATTGGTGAAATATTTCTAGGTTTCGCGGACCATCATCTTAGAGTATCCCATTCCCTGATAATTGTTTTTGTAATGATACCAATTGATAGCAGAACTACCAACTTGGTTGACGTATTGGCCATTTAAGTGCGATTCATGACAAGCATTATACCACCATCCTCCTTTCCATTTGGTGGCACAGTGTGTACCGCTTGAACCGTCATTATCTCTATCTAATGTTGAAAATTCCATACCCTTATGGCCAGTAAGCGAGTCTCCCGCTGTACCACTATATACTCCTAGGCTTTGTAAAGCGTATTGTTCAGCTTCGTTACCAACCGTGAAGTTTGTGTATCGAGCGTATGCGTAGTTACCATTGAAGTCCTTGATCTCTACAATCAACTCGTACGGTCGTCGCGATGTGAACTGATGAATTCGTTCCAATCCAATCCAAAACTCACGATCTAAGCTTCCGAATCCTTTTTGATACTCCGTCCAGTTTCGATAGAAGTCCAGGGATCCGTCGTAGCGATACTGAATCACCAACCATCCACCGCCGAAGCTGTTCTGCTCGCAAAACGCTCTGAATGGGGATTCCTTCTCACTCAGCTGAATCATATAGACACCAGATACGTTTGCCGGTGCCTCCTTGCACGATTTGAATGGTCCGTTGGTCCGCGAGATGGGTGTGCTATTTTCGGTGTCCTGCTTCATACATTTGTCAGCTGTTGTATTTGAGGTAAGTTGTGAGTTCAGTTCTGCATATCGTTGCAAAAACTTTGCTGAATCTGTTGTATTTGCGGTAAGTTGCGCGATCTCCTTCCGCATTTGTTCGTGACTCGCACACGCTGTTTGTTGAGCGAGGATCTTCTGAGAATGTGCTTTCAACACCGTTAAGTTGTGTCCAGCATCTCGATCGTGCCGATGGATCGCCCACTGTATGCCGTTGATCGAGTCCTCGAGCTTCGTCAACTTTTCCTTCACCTCTTCGTCACGCTCCTTCAATCCGAGTTCGATCTCAAACAACTTAAACTGAAGAAAGTCCAGCTTGGCCATCATCACCTCGAATCCATATCCAGCGACCAAGTTGTCCGAGGAATCCGTCACAGAAGTATTAGCAGAACTTGCAGAAGAATGCCAGAGCAACACTATTCCACAAAATAGGCAGAAGAGGCGCACGTTTTTGTACATGGTTGAGAGCAAAACTGTTGTTTGGTGAGATGCACAAGACTACACTGAAACTGTTGGTGGTTGCATTATTTGTCGACACTTTTATATGAAAGAATGCAGGGGTGGACCAGTTAGAATCCTTCGTGAAGAATTTCTGTTGAAACGAAATGAGTTAATTATTTTGAATGATTATTTCAAATTTTTTAATCGTTAAAATAGAAATTAAAGAATATACGTTGTATGTGCCTGATCTTAGATTTTTAAGTAAATTATTACATAGCAAAAATGTTATAGCAAGAGCAGGTTCGACACCCCTGACTTTTGCTTCGGACATAAAAAATCTCGGGCGTAGTGGCAACGATAATGATAGCAACTTCCGCGCAGCTGCACTTCGTTTCGATAACTTACCCTACGTCGCTAATGCTATATTTAGAGTAGCGGCTGTTTGAACATGTTCATATCGCACTACATATGCGGACATGGACCAAGTTCGCAGCATCTATTGCCGACTCAGCTTGGATGGTTAAAGGGGAATCATATAAAAAAAGTTTAAGATATAAAGCGCTGCACCCATGTCTAGGGCAGATTCTGTACGTACAGCTTCCATTAATATTGTCATTTATCATATAGTTTTCGTAGAACGATTTTTCCTCCATATAATCTCAATCAGTTCGCGAATTCAACATTGTTACTTTTTGTTTAAGGCGTTTGTTATGTGAAAAACTAACATCTTTTTGCAAGAACGTTGTCCCAATTTCTCTGCGGTTATATTCTTCAAATATGCCACCAGTATGCCGTCAGAAATTTAAGGGTTAAATTTTATTCGCTTTGCGTACCATTTATTCTTTTTGTCAGATCAGACACGATTGAATTGCTTTTCTACATGTCCATGTGTTCATTTATCTTATCAAACCCTCATTTTCTAAATTGGTATTTTTGTGATATATACGAGTTGAAAATATGTGGAAAGAGGTATGAAATGATTGGTAGTTTACTTTTATTTGCGTTATTAATTTCAATGGCTTTTTTAAAATAATTCCAAATGATTCCAGCACCATCGCAATTGAACTATTAACACATTTTCGAAAGGAAAAAGCGGTGTCATTAAGCTGGGGAGAATAATTTGAGGTCAAACGTTAGTCCGGTAGCCACGTTCGATCGGGGTTAGTCCGTCTTGTAGTATCTTCACTATAAGGTTATGACGGTGACCAAACAGATGCCATTCCACTTAAAGCAGGGCGGGAGCGTGGTTTTGGTCGGTGTTTATTTGATGGAGCATAAATTATAAGGCACAATTGAAATGTGCGGTTGGAACCGGACAGACCGAGATGACCGACGTCCAAAGATGGGCTTTAAGGCGCTCGCGTGTTGTTGTTATTGCTGAAGTCGTTGGCGGGAGTGTAAATATTTCCTTCTTCGTTACCCAGCTCTACTCTACATCTCTTGCCTCACCTAAAATAATCTTCATTTCACGATGTCCCTCAAGTGTTGCTCAATGGTAGGAGAAAAAAAAGGAGCGTACTTCTATTTCAACACTTTCCGCCAGCCTGTCTCTTGACCAAATCGACTTCAGACGCAAACGGTAGCGGATTTGGGTGGTTAAAGGACGATCATCGTGTTTCTTGATTTGCATTTACCGTGATAGGCAAAAACGCCCATTGGAAGTAAAGGGAGTGAGGAAATGGGACGGAGCGAGATAGTGGGAGAATAAGAAATTATAGTAAATAAAAGTCTATCGCATCGAAGAGCGCTGTGAAAGGGCAGCAGGCTATAATTTACGCTGCGCAGCGTTTGCGTAGGACTAGAATGGATTAATCCGAAAAAGTTTTGAAATGATATTTTCGATTTCCTCTCCATGGGCGCCGTACCGTAATTATACGACCGCGCGAGGTCGCGAAGCGAATGGGTTCCCCGCGAGGAGCTGAAATAGGTTTTTGGTAGCGACTGGCCCCTCGCCGGACGAATGTACCGCTAACGCACGTTTCAACACGTAGTTGAAGTGGATTAAGTCATTATTTCACTCCCACTGCTGGTGGCGTGTCGATGTGTAGTTTATGATGGTGCAGCCCGGTGGGAGTTGGGAACCGTAAGGAAATGGAATCTCCGACCATCTTTCCAACCTAACCGGAACGTAGCAATCCATTGCATGGGTGATCCCTCGGAGGCTGCGAAGTCTAGCCTAAATCACCCGAGTTGTGTCGAAAAAGGATTATACAAGTAAACTTTAAAAAAATTTGAAACTTGAGTCAAATCTCCAATGGCACACATGTGTCGATTTAAGGCTCGCCAAAATCTCTATTTATTGACATTTCAACGAACCTATAATTCCGGCCGTTATCACGTTCGTCCGTCGCTCGTCGGTGGATCATTAAATCAGCGTGCATAACCACAATAAAATCGACGGATAAGGCATTCTCCAGCGGAGGAGAGACAATCGCGACAGCTATCTAATCGAACCGTTTACTTATATGGCAAACGTTTTGAAGGATAATTTAGCAATTTTCGATAATAATCCATAAGTTATGCGTGCGAGGAAAACTAATCAAAAAACATGTTGTAAAATGCTTGGGAGTGTTTAGTTATTGTGGCAATAAATATGTAGGATTATAAATTTGCTGAAAGGCATTGACATTGCAAAATGCTCGTGGGGGTTTGTGTGAATGAGACTTAAGACTAATTAGTGTTGCCTAAACTTAGTAATTATATAATTTGTTGTCCTCTAGGAGAGGAAGAAAATTAATTAAAATCAGTCAATTAAAATCGCTGTTGCCAAGATTATTAATTATTTTAGTAAAATTGAACTTTCTATCAATCATTATAATTGCAATTTAATGGAAAGTTATTAAAAAAAGTTAAAATTAACAAAACTGATAATAACTTATAAACTTAAATGGACAAAAAAATTCGAAAACCTTAATATCAACATTGCAAACGTTTCAAAAATATGTTATTTAGTTGATCAAAATAAAATAATATGTTAAATTGATAAGCTGTTGCGCTGGGCACTTATCCTCAAATGCGCTCTTCAAAATAACACATTCCCACTAATGACAACCTAAATCAATCATTTTGGTGTTGTTTGGTTCTCGTTTGTTTCTAATGCAGCTTCATAATTTGAATTCCAATCGGGAGTTGCTCCACCATTCTCTATCCTATAACGTGAACAGATATATAGGCAGGACTTGAAGTGGAAATCGATTATCGGAAGACGAACCTACGTCGGAACCTGACGTTGCAACCTTTGGTGCTCGGTCGAAGGAAAGTTTGGCGCTTATGAACTTGCTCACATGGATGTTACTCGTTATCGGTAGTTTTTTTTCAACCTCATTTTCGAAGCTTCAAAACATCATTTGAAGGTCGCTTCCCAGAGGAAGGCCAGGGCACCCAAAATAAACAGTGTAACGCTGAAGTTGGACGCTCCGGTTTAGTTGGGCGATTAGTTTTCTTCCTGCGACGTTTGGCCCGAGGCGAAGCGGGGCGATTGGTTCCTCGGCGGTCAGTTTTTCGACGGCTTCCGCGGTCTGCACGGCCAGACTGATAGATGTTTAATAATAAACATTTACGTCTCAATAAGAAACTATTCGCGCGGTACACGTCGGAGAGGACGGGAGAAGGAAGCAAGGAAACACAAAATCCTATCCCGACCATGCGGCCAAGGGAAGCTGGATCCCTAGGGTGTAATCCGGGACGCATCGGACAGTTCCTCGTGGGACGAACCCCGAATCGAGTGGGGAGGCTTGTTTAATGAGTGTGCGAATAAATATCGAAAGCAAATTCAAAACAAATTAAGTGCTCATAATTCGAGGGCTTGGCTGGAGCGGGAACAAGCCCTCTACGCCCGAAGACCGGTGGCTTGTTCCCAAACCCGCCGATCAGACAACTATCGGCTCCCTTGCCGCCGAGGCTCGCCGGAGTCTGCCACTGGAAGTCAGGCGGGCATTTGTTTGAATTCCACCGAGTGTGCGCTCTCTTTAATCTTGTCGCCGTTAATTGGCGATTTGTGGATTATTTAATGTTTGTCATTTTTTTCTCGCTCTTCTTTTCCAGCAATCGCAATGGGACCATTAGCGCGACAGGGTACAATTACACCGTCGGATTGAGCCTGGCGATTTACCAGCGGCAATGGATGTTATGCAATGTTTTTGCAAGTGGCAGACGCCCGCGTTTGAGTTATAACTTTCGTTGACTCATAAATTATCGATCGTCCACAATTGTTCGTTCCGAGCGAAGGGGGCTGGAGATTAAGCAGGAGATTAATCGCGACGATAAGAAGCTTTTCATGTTTATGTTTGCAAAGAGACAGCGGTGCAATGATTATCCATTGCCACTGGAGTGAACCCGACACTCCCCGTAGAGGATAACGATCGGTAGAAGATTCATAGTTTGCTGACCTTGATGGTAAGGATGGGGTGATGTTTTCGATCAGAAATTAACATCAATTAATCTTTAAACAAAATGGTGTTTTAAGTGACTTGGATTGAAGTAAACGTGTTTGAAATAAAGAACAGAATGCCCTGTACGACATGTTAACAATGTTATGAAATGCCATTTTAAACTCCATGTATCAAAACCATGCCAGTTTGTAATGAAAAAGAGTATGACTATAGTTCCATTTATGTTTATTAATTTAATGCTTTATACGAACAATTATTTTGCACAATTATTTTGTTTAGGAAGATTTTTAAATGGTAAAATTGTTTTTTTTTTACAAAAATTTACAAATTACAAATCACTAAAGTTCCCAAGAAAACTTAAACCTAATCTAGATTTTCAGTGTCGAATATGTGTGCATTTTTATACGAATTTATGTAGTTTTATGTACCTTTTTTGCTGCGATGCATGGCTTGTTTCAATTCGCATCTCCCATTAATTAACAATGATATGGACGACACTGCTAGACATTGCCGAACTTCCATCGAAGTGCGTGTATAACTGAATCACGTTCCTTTTCCGTCCATTTAAACGTATACCCGCGCTCTCCCCGCTTGAACTCGAGTTCCCGGCGAGGACCACTTTTCCTGGCAAGTGGTAGGCCACCTCTCGTCAATGATATTTGGATTCGCTGTCCATTCCCTGCCCCACCCACCACTCCACCCCCTCGAGCCTGCATGGGTCGGGAAAACCGCGCACGATCGCCGACCGGACACACGCTGCACGTAGTCGCCGCGACTTCCAAATTCGTCTGACACTCGAACACGGTCACGTTTTGCGTCGTGAAATTTATGTTTTCAACTTTCAACTCCGCACGGATGCGTGGATGCGCCGTGCCGAACGAAGTATTCGCGTTCCTGACGAGGTGGAGGAGTAGGGGGGTCGGGTATATCACATCAAAATCCACACACCCCCGGAGGGGAAGAGGAAGCATGTCGTTCCGTGGTCGGAAGTTGAGCAGATCACCAACGAGCGATTGCACGCGGCCGAAGGCGGAGCGAAGTGAAGTAATAAAGAAAAGTTGGTAGAAGGTAAAAAAAACCGAAGTCAAGCCAGTCCTCGAAAAGTTCCCCATGGCCGAAAAACCATGATCATCTAATTTGGCTTTCCGTAATTTCAAAATCATGTACCTTCCGATTCCGATCACATCGCGCATTATATTCTCCCGTCGACGACGTCGGACCCAGCCAAAAAAACAACAACAGCAAATGCTCCACGACCGCTGAACATTTTCCGCTTTCCGTTTTGACCTTCGGCTTTCGGTTTGTTTCATTTCTGCCACAGATGGGAAACCGTTCGGGAACGAGGAAGGGACAAATGTTCCCCGCACACGAGGTCCTCCGAAAGTCGTGCCGAATAGACCCGTCCCCACCGCGCCCCCAATCAGTAAAGTGCACCGCGGTGTCATTCTCTGTCCGTTCGGCCGTCTCGGCTTAAATGGACAAGTCGCGAGCCTTCTTAACCCGGTCGATCTTAGCGGCAGAGTCTGCTGCCTTTTGTTTGTACAGTTCCGAAAACCGTCCCAACGATCATCCTAGCAGAGGGGAACGGGGAAATCGTAATTAACTTTCTTTTTTTACCTCAGCCTGTTGCTGCCGATCATTTATGTATCGATGAAATATGTTTGTACGCCAGAGGTCCCCTCAAGGAAAGAAGAAAAAATAAAACACAGTCACTAAGATCGGAATCAAGATGTGCGGGTCAAACACTCGCAAAAAAAAATAAAATAAGGGTGGTAAAAAGAAAGACGCACACACTCACTTATTCGCAAACAGATCTTTGGTTTGGAAAAAAAATTGCCACAGAATTCGATCGGAAAGATCTTGTTCAACGTTTCTCAAAAATCGTAATCGTTCCGCCCGACAGCAATTGAATGGTTGGTTGTGTTTGGAGATCTGGACACTGTTTAAGCTTGCCAAAAGCTATCCACATCAACAGGAGTTTTTTCACTGTTGAGTAGAGATCGATTTTTCATTAATGTTTACACGAAGAGAGTTTGAAGGTCTTGAAAATTAAAAAAACGACATAATTTATTTGTTGGAAATTCTTTCACAATGATCCGATTTGTGATCCGACATTTCCTTTTTATTGTACGATTGATCTTTTTAAAACTACAATCGGATTGGAACATTTTATAATTGTTGGGAAAATAATGCATACCTCTCATCTTTAATACACAGTTTTTTGTCTCATTTTATTGTTTAAGTTATTTTTGTTTAAAACCCCATGCACTTTCATTCAATTTTAAGGGAATTTGTTCAAAATTAAATTTGTTTTTGACTTTCTCGTAAACCAAAAAGTTTTTCTATTTTCTCTTTGCTGCAAATTCCTCCTGATAAAAGTCATATAATTTTACAACAGAATTTAATGAGTAGACATTTTGGAACATCTGTGAATGAAAATCAAGTTTTCTACTTGAGGTTCTATGTGTTCAATCTAAATCTAAGGTTAGCTCATTTTGCATTCTTTTTTAATTAATTTTTCCTGACGGATGGTTTCAGACTACGTTATCGATGGGAAAATGTAATAAGGTGAGCTTTTTTAAGAATCACACATTTTTAAATGAATTGAATCCTATAATCAACCTACCAAAATGTCATTTAAAAGTACATTTGATTCTGTTTTAATAATTCATATCACACCTACCTACATATTCATACACTACCTACATTTGCATTTTAAGAAAATGAGAAATCTACATGAGAGCATGTTTTTCTTACATTGTATGAAATATAATTAAGTCAGCCTTCAGATTCCTTGATTCCATATCGCCAGTCGCAAGCATCGCTTAACATCTTCATACATAACCATAAGATTTGGTTTTGAAAATGTAAATTTCCTCCATGCTTACGGATCCAGTGCAAAAGCCTCGGCCAGCCTGTAGGTCGATACAATTTCACGGAAGAAACCTGCAGCGTTGGAGCTGGTTTGCACGTGTACGAAAAACAAATATGCTACAGCATTCATTTCCGAAATAACTTGCTCCTCCCACGACCGAATCCTTTGGCCCACGAGTGTGCGATGTGTAGTTGTTCAATTGCGATAAAATCAGTGCATAATAAAGATTACCTTTACCTTCCACCGCCGGTTTGTCCCATCGAGCGGGGCGTGGAGCCGTGAGAGCAGGAAAAGTCATACACTCGACTCGCGCGGTTTCCCCAAATGCGTCCGGTGACAAATGGCGCCTCTCGGCCCGTTTACAACCGTTGCCTCAAGGAAGCAGATTCCGGGAAGATATTCCGTACCATATCCGAAATATGTCGCACGGAATAATGTCTCCTTGTTGCCCATCGCGGGGCGATATTTCAAACGAAATGTGCTATAAATGTGAACAAAGACCAGGGCGTTCCTCCCGTAGTTTGTGGGGTGGGAGTGAAAAATAGAGTTACACAGACCACGAGGTGAAACGGGGGTCGATCGGCGGGAGCAGCATACAGGGAAAGGCCCGCGGCCATATCGCCAGCGGCCCAGGGATCTTTCGGGGCTCATCGTAGAGATTAAAGAGGGAGGAAGTTAAAAAAAACAAGAAGAAGAAAAAAGACAGAGAAACAAATTATAAATGAGTTATTTATCTTGGCGTTTTTTCTCCGCATCCCCATCGCGACGCTATCTTGTTCTCTAACTCTTTTCTATCACTGTGTGCCCCTCGCAGCATCAGTTTCTCCACTTCTCGGTTTATAGTTGGGATTCGGCTTTCTGTGCTAAGGGTTGTATTATTTTTTTTTTTCTTGTTCGCGGGACTCTCCATGCGCCATTTGTTGACGGGCTGAAGAAGCCGCCCAGATTTGTTTCATCCAACCGGTTCTTTTCACTTTGACACTATTTGCGTTTTGAGCGCTTCGCATCTTTGACTAGCCGTTGCTTTGTGTGCGTTTTTTTGTCAATGGAAGCACAGTGATCCCCAATGGGCTAGGTGGGTGGACATTTTGATTTACAATTTTACTTCTTTTAAAACAATATTTTTGCACTATTTGCAGCGCTTTTGAAATGATGGCAAGTTTATTATCTTGTTCTGTATTTCAAAACGTCATATTGAAATTCTCTAATACAGAACGCAAAGCAAGACATAAACACCTATACATGTTTCTGTTACCTGATTTGGCCGTAGGATGTAAAACAAGATATTCTTTATCAAATTACGCAAGGAACTGTTCTAACTGTTGTTTTATATATTCAGCGAAACTGGTTTCGGTTTTAATAATACACAAACGGTCTTTTTGAGTACAACTGTTTTGATACTTAAAAAACACGCCTTATAAATTTGAGAAATTGTGCCACTGTGCATCACAGTTGTCACAAGCCACAGTTGGATTCCCTTTGACGATAAATGATTTCTTGGCATCACGTTTGCCACTGGCTACCGCTCATCAACCTTCGTCGAGCCCAAGGTTGCCCACATCCCGTCGTGGAAATGGGAGAAAAGAAAAGACAAATCATTCAGGAGAAAGGTTGCATTTTAAAGGGAAATGATTTATAGCAAGATTTGGCGTTAAATCGTGCCCATTCGGCCCTGCTGCTGTTGGTGCCGTGGTTCCAACTTGACTTGACGCACGGGCCTCTGAAAGGGTTCTTCTTTGTCTGCGGAAACGTCGCACCCTGGTGCACCTTGCGCGTGAAAGTGTCCGCCCGGTGCCTCGTCAACCAACCGTGAGAAGCTTGGCCAGCCATTTGGGAAGGGAAAGCGATGTGATGCGAAGATGCGGCTTCGCGCTTCGGAAGATGCGGTGAACTGAAAAATCGGAATCGTCCAGTCCGAATGCTGGACCCGAATAATCACGCACCGATGCTAATGAGCTGTTTATCGTGTCCCGGAGTCTCCGGAGGCGGCAGCTCCGAGAGCCCGATAAGGGCGTCAAATCCGTCGACGGTCGTGGACGACCGAATTCCGGAAAAATGCAGGGCGTGCCGTGGCCATCAGCTGCGCTGCTGGCCGCGATGTCTCGCCGCGCGGTGAGTGAGTGAAAATCTCGCCACTTGACAAATCGGACAGGGCTCGGCTGGGGGCGCGCTTTCCGGGGACAATCAAACTAATTCGGCTCGGTATGGTCACTCATTTTCGACCGGCCGTGCTCATAACTCACGCGGTCGGCCATTTGTTTAGTGCGCCCGCAAGGAAGTCGTAGCGGCTCGTTAGGGCTCCCCTTTTTCCGTACCGGAGGCTGTAAGGTGCGAGCATTATCGGTTTTTTGGTCCGTGATTAAAAACTCGCATCAACGTAATGGGATGGGGCGGGTAGTTAAGCAATTTGTCCTCGTTTTCGGGAATGGGTAGGCCCGGGTTTCGCTATTTCATCCATCGATATTTTTGTGTGGTTTCCAATTCATCGATCGATGATCATTTAGATTTTACATCGTTCGTTTCAAACCCCACCCACAGGCAGGAAGAGTAATGAAATGACATTTCAAATACATTTAGCACGGAAAGTCAACATGGTTTTATTTTTCATGCACAATGTTACAGAAAACATGAAAAGCTCCATGCTTGACAAAATATCCAATGAGTATTTCGTTTGAAGTTTGGTTTTATTCTCACTCCACCGTTTGAGCTGTATTGTGCATGTGTGCATGTATTTCGAATAGAGTATCCTGATTATCCGTATTATTTGATTATCCCATGCTCGTTGTTGCTTTTTCAATCACTCTTGTTAAATTATTTGGTTATGAAGTAAAATCATACCTAGGTGGAAAAGCCAAAGAAAAAACAATTTTAAATTATTGTTCAGGAATTATTAAATTGATTTATTTCAATAAATACACTTGCCTTCTAAAATATAAAAAGATTAACTTTAAACTTTCTAATTGTGTTTTTCAAGTGCTGATTAACCACGACTGTTTTTATTTCACGAGAGTCTACTATCTTTTTGACTTTTTACAACCTTCATTGTGCTTCATTTCTTTATGTCATGCATTCTTAGAAGTTTTAAAGTTTTGTGTAATTGAAATGGAATACATTGTATTATTTTACGGATCACATTTAACGGGGAAATCCATAAGTTTTTGTTTTCAATGTCCTATCTGTATCCTTTTCAAACTAAGTTTTTATCAAAATGTTGCTTGGTCGTTTTCTAGCTCAAATCATTGGATAGACAAGAAACATATCGCATAATAAAAAGAAGTTGTTTGACGAAAGAATATTATATTGACAACAGGACGTGAAAAACTACAAAATCGAACATTAAAATTAAGTATGGCTTATAAGTTCCAATAAAATGTAAGAAAACCTCATAAGGCACCCATATCTCTCAGCGTTGTCATTAATTGTACGGGATAAAAACGTGTGGATATCAATTTAAATGTGCTTGAAAAATGAAGATGAATAGATAGGAGCAAACTTTATGATCCTCCAATCCCATTCGGTTGATAAAAATGATAAAAAATGCGTTCGAATGAATAAAATTCTTCCTGTTTCTTCCATCTCTTTGCTGCAGGGGGAGAGAAGTCCCAGGAAGCCGTGCATCGTCTGCTTGCGTTGAGTAATTGTGAAAAATCACCTCTAAACTGCCTTTGACGGTAACAATCCCGCGTCGATCGCAGTCGTCGGTCAGCCAGCCGAAAACTATCTTATCCGACGAGAACCTCCACTTCACTTGCCGACCGGGAGGAGTTGGTGTGAGGGTTGGATTGGGGCTGGGCGGTGGTAATAAAAGTTTTATTTACTCGCCGATATTCGTGAAAACCCTTCAGCATTCTTCGGCGCGCGGTAATCTCGAGTGATTTTTATGATATTCTTTCTTTGTGCCCGCCTTTGCTCTCGGCCCGGCCCCGGGACACAATGCCAAATGATTTATCTCAACTGAAGTTTTATTTATCTTTCGAACTCACTCGTTGCCCACTCGTCGGCTGTAAGAAGTTGAAGAAGGAAAGAAAGCGGGGAAACAGATCGCTGAGATCGGTGGAGACCATAAGTGGGGAACCGATTTCGTAAGAACGTCGGCGGCTCGTGTGTGGGTTAGTAATCTCTCGCGATCGATGGATTAATTTTTCCCTCAGTCTTTCGGATCCTTCGGTGCGCCGGATGAGGCGGCCAGCGCATCCCGATACTTAGTGTCAGCTCGTGAGCAAACAACGAGAACACCAACAAAGGGGTTTTTATAGCGAGGTACGGTTTCTTTCGGGAGGACTGCTGGTTTTCTTTCCCGTTGGCTTGTTGCTTGTCCTCAGCGCAGATTGCGTACGCTCGTGGTTCACACATTTGGCTCACATTGCGGCAAAATTGCGCCATTCGACGGCGCGATCGTGTTCCATACCGTCACGATCTCGTCGTCGAATGGTTTAGCTCGTCTAATGAAGAAGCAATCGGGTATGGGTGGATGGGATATAATTCATACGGTTTTCAAGAGGCGAACCATGTGTAGCTCTGTTTTTTCCGCAATTGCAACTGTTATTCTTTGTTTTTGACTTCTTTGAAGAATGGAAACGGGGATTGAAGGAACAATACATGCCAAATCAATCTAAGAGAAAAAGTTAGTTTTGTAACGCTAAATGTTCTAGCTAAACGTTTAACTGACACAGCAAATGTGAATGATTTTGTAATATAAACATATTTGTTGTTAAACAAAGCGTTTTTTTACAAATAAGAAATTATAAGTTAAAAAGCAACAAATTTGTTTGATTCTTGAAGCATGTGTTTCCTAAAGGCAATACCTAAACGACAGTGTTATTTTGATGTTTTTGTAACGTTGTCATTCAAAATTGAAAATCGTAAATGGCTTGGGAACGAAGTTACAAACGCCCGGCCTAATTCTATATACAGCCTGGCCCCGCCGTAACTCGGCTTATGGGACTGTGACAGCGACGTTAAAGCGAGGCCGGCGCCCAAAAATGTCCATGCATGAAACATGTTCCTACGTTTATAATACCTAGTCAAGGCTTCCGTTTATAAGTCCATGTTCGAATCTTCTGCCATACAAATTGCATTGAATCATATGAGTAAAGAACGAAGCACGCTACTATAAACTAGCTTCGAACGATTCGTCAAACGACGTAAGCGAGGCCGAGTTACGGCGGGGCCAGCCTGTATATTCAAATATTTTAAACGTAAAAACTAGTTTCAACGAAAGTTCTTAAAAATGAGAAGTAGTTTGCTGCGAATTGCGTTCATTATTCTTGTCAGAATAATGGGACTAACAAGGCTGTTATTATACATGCTTTACTTGATGTTTTTTGCATGGTTGAAAGAAACAGATTGATGGGATTTTTACTAGTAACAGATACCAATCAGAATAATTTAAATGTTCGACCAACAATAGAATTTTATACCAATCAGTTGTAGGCTTTAATTGTAACTTTTACAGATTGATGACCCTAATTGGGAACGAATGAATCAATTGAAAAGCTGTTAAATGAAGAATGTGTCGACAGTGACTAGCAAGTGTCCAAAGGAGTCACCATTCCCACCTAATCGCAATAGGAGTACTCACATGAACTCCCCTTGTGTGAACCTTTAATGTACAGCTTTAATGGCGAAGTATGTCCCACCGGCCATGCCGCTCCGATGATGATAAATGACAGTAATCTGCCCATCTGTGGGCAACTGGTGGCCGACCGACCAGTGCATACACCCTCGGTGCAAGGTGCATCAACCAGCACCGCGCACACAATGCATTCAACGCTCACTGACAGGTGATGCATCAGTGCATTAATGCGGTAAAAGTGGCCGGCTTTAGCGCGTACAGTAGCGACTCGGGGCGCAATCAGGGGTTGGCTGGTTTGCTGCGTGTCAAGATTCAGGAAAACGGACGGGGCAAACGGGAAACATCATCAACATTCATCCCATGCACTTGTACAACCTGCCAATGCACTTGCGGTTTTCCGCACGGGAGAAACCACGAAAAGTGGCGACGACTTCGACAATACGGTGCATGATAGGACTCCGTTTTGTGGCGACCAGATGGCCGGATCAGGTCGGTGGCCTTGGCGAAATTTGTTCGATTAGATCGTTTTGCCGACGATGATGGCGGTTTGAGTGATGCAACGGGCGTCGTGCGTCGTGGAAATATTTCGTTGATTTGTCTTTATCCTGTAGAAGTTAAGTTTTGATATACTCACCTAGAGATAAAATAAATAAGAAAGAAATAAAAAAACACAGTTTTTTTTTAATTGTATTTTTATGAGTTTGATACAATTTTAGACATACAATTTTTGTTGAAGAATATTTTTTGACTTCATTATTAAAATTCAAACTTTAAATACACTTGCAAGATTGAACTGTAAACTTTTAGTTCAATCCCGCATTATCTTTATTAAATCGTTGTCATAGCTGAAATGTTCCTGTTACCATTTTGCAAATAAAAAACTATTATGATTTATATTTCTTTATAAACTTTTGAGATTTATATTTATAAATCTCCTCATATAACAAGAATTTGAGAAAATTTAAATATTATCTCTATTTAATATATATATCGGCTTGTTATACAGTTTTGTAGGTTTGCATTGATCCTTCATGCTTCAAATATATTTGGTGAGAGTGAGTGTTACTCATAATTGCAATTCCTGTTTCCATACTTTCTATTACAATCCATTACGCATAGATCCCATTACTCATCCTATAGATTGGCACAATGATTTCCTCAAATATATTTATTTTTTACTATCGAACACAAATGGTAGAGTCAAACCTATCAGCTTTCAATCATCGCACCACTGTCAAACGGATACAATCGTCATGCGGCGTCCGTATGCTATTGCGCGTTGGATCACGTAGCCATGCCTTTTACCACCAAGACGTTCGATGATATCAACCCGCGAAACCTTTTCCCTTTTGGCCGCGCTCAAGGTCCTAGTAAAGTTGAGCATTGAGTGTTAATTTTTAAGCAGAATCGTATACGTGTCACCGATCGTATCTCATGCATGCATTCCTTAGGAGACGCGAATCTCACGGGCAGACATTGTTTCCGTCGATTTCGCTGTTGCTGAAGGATGACGAAGTTTTTCCCCCCTCCTTGCGATACACTCCAATTATTCCAAGAAAACCGCCAATCGAAGTGGACTTAGTTATTCGTTCATAAATTTCGATGGAAATGGCGCTTGCGAGAGTTGCGTTTGTGGCACCCACGGTCGCCCCTGACGGTGGCCCTAATTGACCATCAATTACTGGTCCACAAAACTCGGCGGGATTTTTATTGGTGCGCCTTCGCCGAACTCCTAGGCCGAAAACGGCCTCGACTGAGACCGAACGGTTGTCTCATAATCCGGTAATTAATAAAAATTATTTACTATAACGCTCGCACGCTGGGGAAATTGGCCACCATTGCTGAAGGAAGGGCAGGTTGGCGTTGTGGGTGTACGAGCGAAAACGGTATCACCGCAGGGGGTGGCCGCGTTCTTCCGAAATTCCGGCCCAATTTAGGAATGCGGGCCCGGGACGAAAGGACTCTCCATGAATCTTCGGCAGTGGGCTGGAAATGGGTTGACGCTAGAAGAAGAGTACACAGGCAGGGAAAGAAAAATAAAGTAATAATGTCCTCCCAAGCCACAGGCATGTGGTCCAAGTCGTGGAAATTAGTCATGCTGGGCCAGATTCCGGGCGTGGAAAATTTCCATCCGAAAAGAAGGAAGCCCAAGCAAGCAAACGCAAGGCGAACATGAAGGGTTTTCCGAAGGGTGCACCCAAATGTGTGTGTGTGTGTTTGTGTGGAGAAGCGAAGATGGAAAAGGACACGCTGGCACCCGCTCAATGGCGCCGTTTATTATGCGTGAAATTTGACTGCGCTGGCTGTGAATAGAAGGAGTTCCCGTTCATTGATCGCAATGAAATTATGTCACTAGCAAAGGCACCGCAGGGAAAACCCTTTCGGTCCGGGGTGTTGGGTTGATAAATCTAGCGAAAATTGTGGTTTTCGGGGGTGGCAACGATGCTTGCATTATTCAGTGAAGTGAGGGCTATGTTTCTTCATTAGAAGCCTTTGTTTGGTAAGGTTATTTTAATTATATTAAACAGAGCCAATTTGTAGTTATCCTATTCAATGGTATTATCAAAAATTTATTAAATTAGATCATGTTGAGAACATTTTTGCTATGTAAAGGAAACAATCAATTTATTCAAATGCTTGAAATATGCTAAATGAATATTAGCTAATATTTCTTACAGTACAAAGACCATCTGTATTCAAAATCAAACCCTCTACTTTTAAGTGATGAGCAAGTGGAATGGTGAATGAATCCGAATTTTTAGAGTTTGGAATGAAGGGAAACATGTACTCAATTTTGGTTTAGAAATTGGTTTGGAAGAATCTCCCGCTGTGCAGCAATTCCGTATAGGGTTGATTTATCGGTTTTCCACCGAGCCGAAAATGTCCATTCAACAATCGGTAACACATCCGCCAAATTTTTCTCCCACCAAACTGAAAAGGGGAGACGGTCATAAGCAGCCATATTTGAATTTTTCTCACACAACTCACTCCTGGTAGGTGTCGTCACGAATTCAATTAGCCCGATGGGTCCCGATTCGATAAGCATCTGGTATGGCGGATCACGCCCGGTCCACCGAGGGTTTTGTTTTGTTTGGATTCTGCCTGCTTTAGCGGTCAATCTTTGAAAAGTGAATCTTCTTCACTTCCTCTCCCCCCCCGTTCGCGGGTGACTCTTTGTCCTGGCCGGTGGAACAGAAGCGTCGGGTGAATGTGTTTTACTTCGTGTCCGGGTTTTTTTGCCCCACCCCTTGTTTCCCCTCCTGCCAGGTGGATTTGGTTACGTGGACTTTGAAGCTTTTCTTTTTCCACTGCCAAGGACTCATGAATGAAGACACAATAGGGCGCAACAATAATACGCGGCCGTTTTGGGTGTGTTTGGTGGAAAGCGGTCGGTTCCGGCACCAGCGCTGGGCACCCCAAACCGACTAACGATTTCTCACAGTGAGTAAGCGATTTTCGGCCCACAAACACTCCTCTGGGCCGGCCCCACCGATGGGGGATAACGCTGGGCAGGTTGGAATGTTGCCGTGGCGCGGGAAAAATGGTACTCGAAAAACACATTCAAATTTTCGACTGCCGAAACCTTCGACAAAAGGCGCGGGCCCAACCCGCGAACCAATAGGAAACCGGTTACGGGTCCCCGCGGGAGGAACGAGATTCAATCAAGTTAATTATAAGCAAACAAAAGAGTGGCCCTCCGGCATGCGGCCGGCGTTCGTCATATCGCGCGAGTGCGAGATATCCCCACATCACAGTAGGGCAAATTGAAGAAATTTGTGGAACACAACGAAAATTAGAATTAATTCAATTATATATTTAAATCTGCCTAAATATTATTCTTCAAATTCACTTTTTCTTGTTTATTTTTTATTAATTCACATTATTGATAATCCATAATGTTATCGAAACTATAAATGAAATACTTTCAACAATTATACATTAATAATATGTTCTTTTAGTGTTTCATAATTTAAGAAACATTGTTAAACTAATTATAAAACAACTTTTCTTAGTAAAATCCTTCCAAAAATATTTAATTAAGCAATATGATGCTAGAAAAAATTAAATCATTCCATTAGTTCAACTACGAAATTCTGGGATCGTTGTTTCGGATTGCGGACGTGCTATATAGTTACCCAAATGATTGTAACGAAGTGAGAGGAGCAAGAGAGAGACTTAGGTTATTTTGCTAAAAGCTTTATGCTTTTCTAGGGCGAAATGTGTACCAAGTGGTTGTTGCTACAATTTATGTCAAAGGACCAACCAACTAGTCAAAATGCGTTATTTCTACAAAGTAGAAACACTGCCTTTCAATAGGATAGCTAATTAAGTTAATTAATTTTTTAACTTCTTTTTTCATTTAGTTTGAAAATGTATTGTACTGCAGAGATCAAAATAAGCAAACAAAAAAGAAATTTTGTTTCTTTTTCCGCCAAAACAATAATGAGGAACTTTTCGGTGGATTTTTGTCAGTGTCCTTCAATTCTCTGTATGGGATTTCCATGAAAAAAAGTTTATTTTAGCAGTAACTTAATTTCCTGTACTGAAACACAATCTACTTATTAGGATGCGTGTTGCAGAAAGCACATCAGAAAATTGAAGATATCAATAACATCGTTGTTTATCTGGTTACACTCTCAGAGCGATATGCGTCCTGATTAGTACCAATTCCATTAGAAGGCCCATATTCTTTTCTGTTTATTTTCCATCGCAATTCAAAATAAACATTTGATTTAAATCCAGAAGTCAATTGTTTTATAAGTTTTACAATTGTCATCAAATGTTGAAAAAATTATTAATCTATATTCATCTGAATTGTCCAGCACCTGTCACACAGTTCAACTCGCACTACATTAAATACCTAGCTTTGCGGGGACGAATGTGAGCCACCATTGTCGAATGCGTTTCCTCCGGGCGAGCTGAGCGCGAGTAGAAGTGGTGGTTACATTTTTTGTTGCCGTGTGTACCACTCGTGGATATTCAAATGAACCGTACGCAAACCAAACGCACAGTACGAACGAGCCTCAAGTGAACCCATTCGACCGTCAAAGGGCCTGTGCTGTGCTGGCGGGAGCTGTGGTATCAGCCCGCAGGACTGGCCTAACGTCACCGTCGAAGTGGCCATTCGGTAAACCTATAATTTGCTGCTAATCTCGCCGGCAGCTCGCGACTCCTCGCGGCCCACCGTCCCCGTCCCGTTCCCCGTTCACCACCGGCGAAACTCGTCACTCACTTGTCACGGGGTGCCACGGGGTACAAGTGCGCTGGTCATGATCCGGTCCACTCGGCCCGAGGAAGCCAATTTGACTAAATTAATAAATAGGTTTAATTAAGTCCCCAGTGTGCCAGGTTTCAGGACGGCAATGGTCGGGGCGAAGGGGCTGTTTACCGGCGAACGGAAGGCCAGCGGAAGCGAGAACGAGCCTTTTCGGAAGGAGCAAAGCGTGGCTCGGAAGCCGTTCTCGGTCTAGCCGTAGCCGTAGATTTGCCTTTATTTTCCCGCGGCTCGAGATAATTTTGCGTACGTAATTGGCTGCTTTTTTCTCCCTCTTTCTTTTCATGTGCTTTATTTTCAGGGTCATGATGATTAACTAAAGTAGGAACCATTTGGCTAATGGTCAGGACCTACAATAGAAGAAACGTTTCAGGAGGCGTCAGTGGAACGAACAAAGCGAGATTTCATTGATATCATATGCGGGATGAAGGGCTGGTTGAAATTGAATCGTGAAAATACACTCTCGATAGATCCCCCAGAAGTAGGAGGGTATTTAGGGGGAGTAAAAGATCAATGGCTGGTTGAATGCTGATAATTGAAAACAAGCGCTATTTGAATGCCACTAAGCACGCGTTTTTTGTTGTTTTTCGGTTCAGTTTCATGAACATTGTTTGAATGGATTTTTTATTAAATATGTATATCTTTTTTTCTAAATCTGCTCTGTTCTAAGGGAAATGGAAATTGTAATGATAAAATTCATGATTAATTTATATGCTACCAATGATGAGGTCAGTTGAACAAGTTCTTAGGGATTTTATCATGACTCATAAATCATTCCGTAAGGTAAACATCTATTAAATAAGTAAAATGTTGCATCATTTTCTGCATTAAAAGAAAATCAAACAAATATAATCTGTCTTGACGTAAATAACTCCTTACATAATTTACAATGGCCTCGAAAAAAATCCAACTAACACTTCGTTAAGCAAAAAAAATCGAATTGAATTAATATGGTTTGTTTTTTTGTTTTGTGCCAAATATTTTATCTTGTACCAACATACATTTCAACCTTAATTTCGGTTCTCCTATTCTAAATTCCAAAAAAATTCCTATTGCATTTTAACTCGTATCTCTAGTGTATCAAAAAAGCTTTTTATTGAAAAAGTTTGACAAAAAATCTTGTAAGAAACTCCTACAGAAACCTTACAGCATAAAGTATCGTTGTCAAAGAATAAAATTAAAGAATTGTGGTAAAAGTACGCGATAATTGTTTGAATATTCCAAGTTCAGTGAATATGTTTTCACCTTGCTATAAGAAGAAGTTTTGGTGACTGTTATGAGTGTAGTTTTTGGCAAAATTCCCTTAATTGAAAAGGAGAGATATCGTTTTTTGGTTGCGAATAAAATGTAATAACCAGGCTGGCTGGATAAAGAATACTCAAAAAACTTATAAGCCCTAATTAGACCAAACTTGATACACATTGGATACATTTTTTCTCGGAATCGATAAAACAAACGACTGCATTCCTTAATCAACGATCGAGTGCTTCACTCAATTAAACTTCATCATCATTTTTGGTAGAAATTATTCAGCCCCTCTGAACGATTCTTTTTTTCCTAGAATTAATTCTCTTCGGTCACATCCAACAAGATGCGTTCGCCTCATTGGAATTTATGAAATAAACAAATCTAAAAGAAGCTTGCATGAAATTGTCCACTTGAGAAAAAATGGGGTTCGCGAATGAAAGTAAAACCTCAATCCCCACTGCCACCATCTTGAGGGGCACGCAAACTCGTGTTGAGTTGGCTGAATAATTGTTTACGTTTGGTCGATGGCGCAATGGCCTTGGGTTCCATTAGCCATTTGTACGCGGCACGACATCATGAAAGTCTCCCATATCGTCAGCCCTCTGGGACGGGCTCTGATTCACCCGGGCATCTTTGGGGGGGTCGGCATCTTGCCGATGTTCCTTTCCTTCGCCTTCGAAAATCCTCTAGCGGGTGCTTTGGCGCACAGAAATGTCCCTTCTAAACCGAAATGGAACGGTAAGGGGGGTCAACTGGGGCTGCAGAGAACATCAAGCAGCGAGAAATGGAACCTGCCAACCAGATGCTGCCACGAGCTCCAACCAGCAGCTTTCGGTGTACCGGTATATCTTCCCAACCGGCAAACACCACATCTGACGCCAAAAATCGGGCCGCGACATGAGCCTTGATCCTCCAGCATTGAATACCCGCTCCGGATGATTGACAGCTGAGATATTTGGAAACAGCTCTGTTCGGTTATGTGAACGTGTGTGAGTTTGTGCCTTGGTTATGAATGTGTGAGACATAATTATTTAGTTGGCTCCATGGGCGCCAGCGGGGCAGCAGGTCGGGGGCAGCTGAGCTCAGGAGTAGAGTTGAGTTTAGTTTAACCTCACTTGGCCTGGGAGGTAATCTGTTAGTCCTACAAATCAGCCACACAACTTTGCACGGCCCACAAACGCGAGCGTCGTGTTCGGGATGTGTTTATTTGCTTTTAATAATGTGTCGAGGATTGGCGCAAGCTTATGCTTGGCTCGGGGAGTGGAAGTTATGGGGCTTGTTGTTTGGAGTGATTATTGCTGTTAAACATTGATGTTGTTACTCGATATTAAACATCGCGACAATTTAAGACCATTATTTACATTCGTCCGACAAGCTTTTAGCCAATGGTGTTTGCTTAATAGAACATTGAACACACCATCGCCTGATTTACTATTTGGCTTTTGGAATGTTAACATCACCCGTTGTATTGATATTATTTTAATTCAAAAGGCACAATTAATTGAAAGCATATTGCAAATTCTTCGTTGGATGGTCAAACATGGTCACGCTATATTTTATTAACATAACATTTAAACAATAATACCTCGGAGTGAACGGCAGGAATGTAAAAGGTTTATCATTGATGCTTGTGTCCATAATTCATTTTCAGATATTCCAAAACACCTGCATGACTGGAAGGAACGTTTGCTGGCTAAAAAAAAGGTTTCGCTTCGATTTCCCGCTCGCTTAACAACAAGTGTTCAAAAGGACAACAGCGTGCACTCCGGGAGCGAATTTTTGAGACCACGCCGTATCGTGGTTCAAATTCGCCGAACGGTGTGCAAAAAAGTTGCAAAGATTAGGGGATGAGAAAATAAAACCACCCCCTCTCCACGCTGAACACGGATTGCGACCGAGCGGCATCAAGCGGTGATTTGTGTTAGTTTCACGCCTTTCCGTGCACTTTTCGATCATTCGGAAAGGAACGGCCTCACGCCGCCTCCTAGGAGGGCTAGCTCGTGGCCGTCGATATTCCGTCCAATTCGATTCTAGTGGTTTTTTTCAGCCTCTTCCTCGTGGGGCCACCGATTTTCGATTAAAAATTCCCTTTCATTCCGAATCTCGCGCCAAGGGGCACCACGCGGCCAGGCGTCGGCTCATGATCGACCGGCGACCGTGGAAAGGTACCCCCGGAGGGTGCCGGATAGCTGACGCTCATTTATCATTCGGTTACATCGGATTCTTATTTGCACTGCTCAGCAGGAACCGTATCGGTTCCTAGAGCGCGCGCGAGCCTCGTCGAAATCGAAAGTGTGCAACACAATCGCATTACGCAACTCACGGTGGACCACGCGGATTCGAGTTTAGAGTTCGTGCGATCCTTGTCCGGGTAGGAGAGCGGCCAAGGGCTGGCCGGGTGGTCATAGCTTTAGCTCGATGGGGAAGGGTCACGTACCGAAAACCCTCTCACAATCTGGTTTTCGTTATTTTTCAATCTGAAATACGGACTCCATGAATATTGTTTCCATCAATGCAAGAGCTGCGTTCTTCAGTGAAATCAGATTTATATCATTAGAATCTAATTATTGCCGTAGCATAAAATTGATAATTGAATAAATTGTGATCAATCTATCATAATTAAAATTTCACTAGGCGCATTTATTAGATGGTACCATGGAGTTTCAACGTATTCTTCAGAAAAATGAATATATAAAAATCCAACATAATCTTGCTAGCGAGAAGATGCTAGCGATGTTTGTTGGTGGTTGAGGTAATGTAAAATTGATTTTCAGTAAGTGCTGTTTATTAGCACCAACTATTTTAATGATTTAAAAACCCCTTTTATAGTTTGATTGATCAATTATGGACATATAATTGTCTAACAGAATCGTGAAGTAAGCCTAAGCCAAACATGAAGCATATCAGTCAGTATATGTAGAATTTAATATTCTTAGCTCTTTATTTTTTAAAGATAAATTTTCTCAGGCTCAAACTTGCCTCAGACTGTCGTTGTTCTATTTATCTTCTTCTTTTGTAATAATACTTTCAAGATCAAGGTTTTTTTGGTCGAAACATTAAAAATAAATCTCTTCTTCAGATTGCTTTTCACTATTACTTTTTTCGTTTGAAATTCGATGGGAATTGGAATATTGTAATTTAGACTCAAGACTTGGTTTGGTTATTGAATTTGATTTGATTTGATAACTTATTCATTTGTTAGAAAATAACCTAACTATAAAATAACAATTACATTTGTTTTTTTTTCGATCATTGTGCACTTTGTTGACTAAGTAATATCTTTATTAAGTAATTATGTCGAATACGTTGCTTGGGAATCATTTTCCCTTTTCCCCATTAACTATTGAGTTATAAAGGTGAAAACATAAAGGTCAAAATTTGTTTTACTAAGCTATGAAACGCATTTCTCTTAACCATCAAAAGCAATTGAATTCCCTAACGTTTGCTGTATTTGATTCATGCCATTTCAGTTTTACATCTCGTAAACAATGACGATTCATTCAATGCAAAATACATCGTTTCACGGATGTTGAACATAGTTTGATTGTTCTAAACAGTGTTCTTTCGTGTTTCGAGTATTTGTCAGCTTGTTAATATTCCTCGCTCGAGGAGCCCGCTCCGCATATCCCCGCCCCCGCGCATTGTCCACCGCGAACGTTGGCGAAACCACGTGGCGACCATGTTTTGCATTTCCGCTAAATCCTCCCAGTCAAACCACGTCCGCAATGGAGCTGGTGTCGGACGCGAACCTGGTGTTTGATTTGCCAGCCAGGAAACACAGCTTTGACCGGGTGGGAGGGTGGAGATGTGGATCCGAATCCGTTCACCGACCATATTATCCGGTCGGTACAATCGATTCGTTATGCATCGCGTGCGATGCTGGTACAAATATGAATCATTTATCAGGCGCAGAGTTTTGCGCGACCGCCTGTCCCCACCGCCTCCCAGCCACAACCCATTCGCCTCGATCTTCGTCCGAGCGCCATCTTCGGGGGCCGGATCGCGCGGTTTGTCAGCGAAAGAAAGAAATTGATTATTTATTCCGGGCCCATCGCGCCGCTATCTCAATGCAATAAATTAGCGGCGCGTTCTAGCGCGCGCGTTCGCGTTCATTTACCAACACAGTCGGCCAACTCCATAAAGTGCGCGAGAGCGTTGCATTTTGTTTGATTGCATGCTGCAGGATGCGACGAAACAGACCGTGGGGCAGCGGGACATTGTGCATGTGCAGTGCGGGCATTTTTGTAGCACCACCGTTTTGCTATTGCTTCGTTTGTTTCATTTTCTTGCCGGTGCAGATTTTTGCAGACCAGCCCGCTTCCCGCCTTCTGTCTTCTGCTGCTGCAGTCGTGCATTTGCTTGACGCTGACATGACTTGCATTTATTATTGATGGATTTTTCCACCATCCCATCATCACCCTTGGATAGGCTCCCTCGGCGGGTGGGGAAGGGCCCCGGTAGAGGCCTAAGTAAAGATATTATGTTTGGCCCGCTCGCTTACAAGCCAAGATGGCGGTGCAGTTTGTTTTCCGCCGGCGGATGCGGGCTACGGGCTGCGTGTGCACAAAGTAATTGATTGCTTCTCTCCCGGCCTAAGAAAGACGTTTTAATCCGAGGGAATGGGTTTTCGCACGCGTAAGTGGTCTTTGACGAGGAACGTTGTCCCGCTAGTAACCGACTCTATTAGTTTGTCGCACTATTCCAAAGAGATACCACAGAGTGGCAAGGTTCCAAAACGGCGTTTTCATAAGCAATATCATTAATTCTTGTCCCATAAAAAACATCTAGTGGCGTGTTTACGAATACTTTTTCCTGTTGACATTAGCAAAAAGCTTATCTAATGTGTACTCACTTGTAAAAGCTAATCATGATAAGAAAATGCTTCGACTAAAACGCTGAGCAAAACTATTCAATGCAAAAGAGAATTTGTCAATTTTACCAATGGCTTGGCAGAACTTCATAAAGGTTCGTTAATATAGTTTCCTAAAGTTAAAAATAAAAACTCAAATTTGGCATGCATGAAAATCTTCTATTTCTCAATGGTTTTTATTTCATGAAATCTCACTTGATTCTCAAGCCAAGAAAGTCTAACCATTTTATCGTTGCCGTTGTTTTTGTTTTGTTTATACGTTTATAATGTTTACAACAGGTTCGATTTGGTATGTTTTGTTTAAAAGCCTGATTACGCTGTAGTAAATATTGTTTAGGCAATGATTTTATTTTTAATACAGTCGAAATAAATTGTGGCTTTGATCGATTCTTGCTTTTTTTCAAATTAGTTCCATACGTATTTATCAGCCTTTTCTTGTGACAAGGCGAGACTGTGAGATGTAACAATTTGATTGGTTCATCAAAAATGTGTCTTCGTAAAAAAAAGCATAATTTTCCACCAATCATCTCGTTACATGATAATTTAACGACTCATAAAATCAACCCAGTGCGAGTGTTGCCATTCCGCAAGTGGTGTGTAATTTTGTCATTACGAAAACTTCACTTAATTTCCGATTAGCCTTTCCTCCCTGGCGTAGGTACACGGAGGAGTTCGGGGACGGTATCGTTTACGGTAAAATGGTTCCGCCCTTCCATCCATTTCGCGACCGGGACGCGGTTCCGGACTCACTTTGACACCCTGGCGAAGGTGCAAATTATCATATTTTACCGGTGACTTTTGGAATCCATTGTTTGTTAAAGGCTCGCGATGAAACTTTACCGACCTCAGGGACTTTGTGTGTGAGTGTGTATGTGTGTGTGTGGTGGGTTGGAACAATTTTCCCCTAACAAGTCGATCCGATGTTCCGCACATTTAGCCCTCCATTGCTGTCGTGGTGTCATGTACCAATCACGTCCGAACAGGCGAACCTAAAATCGATGCGCGAGCCAACGAAAAAATGTGCACCGATTGTGCATTGTTTCATTGCGTGGACGTGTTTTCCTTTTTCCCAAGAAGCCAAATGTCATCGGCGGGAAAGATTAATGGGATCGTTTATTTTATTTTTCCATCTTCGTTCGATCGTTCCCTCGCGAACGAAACGAAGGCATTCCGGAACCCGCCCTGACGCCGCGAAGGCCGGAAAGATGTGATTTAAGGTAATCGGGTTGGCTTAATCAATCGACTTTGAATCTCTTTTTCCTTCATCTCTCCTCGGAGCTTGGTTTTTGCCTCGTTTTCCGTCCCTTCCGAGGGTTTTTTTATTGTTTTCATTTATTGTGTTGATCTTCTTCCAATCTTTTTAATCAGCCCTACGCTTTTTTCGATGTTCGAGTAATTACTGGTAATTATTTTCCCACCCACCCACTGATCCATTATCGTGATAGACTCATTTCCCATGCTGCCGGTTATGCTGACTGTCCGTAGGCCGAACCCTTGTGATGCAGATGGAAAGTCAGTAGGCTAATCGCATGGGGGAGGTGAAATTATGTCTATTATTTCCCTTTTTTGCCCCTTGTTATACAAGTCGTGTCAGATTGGACCTTTTTTGTGGAATATCGAAACCCTAGTTCATGCTTTAATGTTTGTTTCAAGCATTTGTTTTATTTGAGGTTGGAAAATGTTTATACAATTTTTATTTTATGTACATCTATTTATGATAAATATTACGACAACAATAGTTCCTACATTGGATGATTTACTTTCAACTATTTTAAAAGCTTGCCTCAAGGGTTAACGAGACATTTCGCTTCTTCTCCTATTTTCCGTTTGTGGCCAAGGCATTTTTCCCCCCGTTTCTGCCACCCTTCAGCACTTCCCGTACTGCTTTTATACAAACCAAATGGGATGAATTTCATTTTCTAAATAAACAAACCATCACGATCATGGAACCAAATTAGTTTTGATTCCTTGGGCCCTCGGCGCGGAAACCCTGAACCCATACGGTAGCGGCGGCAATGAGGGTGGGCTGTGTTTGCCCAAATGGGAGCGGTGTAGATGTGAAGTTCACGTCTTAACTTCACGACGATCGCGACGACTGCGCGGAGTCCCGTTCGTGGAACGGACGAAAAACGATCCGGGCATGATCGAGTGCGATCGTAGTACCAAACATGCCCGAAAACTCCCTCCCATGGCCCATGGGAGAGCATAGAAGTGTTTTGAAAACAAAGACACTCTACACGGGCCGGCCTCGGGGTGGAATGTTTATCTTCGTTCCCTCATCGGTCCCCACTTCCCTTCGAACTTTGCCGGCGAGGGACGACGATGGACGAGGTTGCGTTTGGCACGAAGGGGTTAGCGGGCGGAAGAATGAAGGGAAGCTCGAGTGGGTGGGCCCGGGTGAAGGGTTGAAGACCACACGCATATTTCCACGTGATGTGCATCTGTTCCGGTTTGCTGCCCATCGATCGGACGGTGTTTAGTCTGGAAACAAGATGTGGAGAGCGAGATATTGCTCGTGTTGCTTCCGTTCCGCACGCGTACCGCGATGAGTGTCGCGCGGAAAACCCACGGAAAATGGAGGTACTATTATGCCGTGCGTATATGGTTCTCGTGCGCGATTATCATCGAAACTGTGGCTTCGGGACCCATTTTGGGGGATGCTCATCAACTTTATCGGATGGAAAATTTCCGATTCCGGGAGGCATAATTTTCCCCCAATCACATAACACCAAAGGGGCTAAGGAGCCTGGGTGGAAAGTGAATCATAATTCGAGCCCTTTTTCCCCTCGTGGATGGTGGCTTTTGCTCGTGCTCATTATTGGTCAAAACTGGGTGGAAGGAAGGGAACTGTAATCAAATTTAATTGAATCTCTTTTGGACGAAACGTTGAATCGCGTAGTGGGAGTAGAAGCGATTTTGTAACATTTACGAATGGGGGGGGGGGGGTAGAGGATGTTTGGAACCTAATGGGAGGCGGTTGAGGAGTCTGTGATCCATAGGGATCATTTAGACTATATAAATTGTGAGCGTGTTATACACAGTATTTAAAAAATTATATTTTATTCAACAAGATCATCTAAAACTAAATAAGATCAATACAAAGAATAACAAAATTTTGATTGGAAAATAAATCCAAAATTCTTAAATTTGTTTTAAGTGTGTTTCTAACATCAAATTCTAAGAAAACGCATCATCTTCAAAAGTAACCAATCTGACATTTAGTAAGATTGTTTTTTGAAATTTTGCTGAAGAAATTTTTTTAATTTTCTGCAGAAAAAACTAAAGTAAAGTAAAAACTCTTAAAGAAAAGCGGAATGACGATTATTTGGAGCCGGATTATGCCGGGTTCTGGCAGCTGGCAGCTACACAAGCGTGTTGAACTTTGCAACGAATATTATAGTAATAACAATTAAATTTAGTTGTTTAGAGATCTTCCATTCCAATTAAGTTTGTTCAATGAATTTCAACATTACTTAAATAAATCACTAGGTTACTAACTTATTAAAGTTGGTAAAAACAAGCTGGTTTTCTTTCTCAATAACGTACGTATGACATATACTCATTCTTTTTTTTTCTTTTGTTTGTATGTAAACGGCAGTTTTTTTCTAAGCATTATTGCTAACCCATCAGAACAAAAAAAAAATCGATTCTTTTTGTTTTTTTCTTATGTTTGTATGTGAACGGTAATATTTTTCTAAGCATTCTGGCTAACCCCACAAAATAAAATAAAATCTTAGCCTAATGATTGGTAAATTTTCTTAATAATTTTTCTAGTTAAAACAGAAGTTGTTAAAGTTTCGATTTATGTTTGCGGTATAAAAAATCTGGTAAGCAATTTAAGAAATTTGACATTTATTTTTACAATATCGACAAACATTATTTTCATCTGAAAAATTCCAACTTATCAGAACATTTCACAACATGACATTCTATACCATCGTGCTCTGCCTTGCTATCGTGCAATCACACCTTTAGCGTTTAGAAAATAGAAACCCAGAATGAGTAACTTGGCGGAACAAAACCACTCGAGGTGATGACGTTGGTGGTAACGTAATTAAAGCGAGCAACCCGCACTGTGAAACTCAACTAACAACCCATCGTGAGCAATGTAACGCGGTTGCAATTTGCCGTCCCGTTTTCAATTTAGAGCCCTTTCTGTGACGAAATACCTTTGGAAACACATACACCACATGGAGCGTTACCCAATTCGCACAGGACTAAATATTTGCTTCCGGTCTGAAACGTCCTTTCGCCTCACTGGCTTGGAAGCGATGGAAAAGCCCCATTCATCTTTCACCAGAAGCCGTCATTATTGGCGGCAATTCTGGCAAATACGCCAGAACGCCAACTCCGCCAACCCACGCGAGGGTAGGACAATCAACGCGTTCTCGCCGGAGGTAGTTAAAAACGGGGACATCTGCTTGTAGTAAAAAAAAGTTTTACTTCCGGTATTTGGGGGTAGAACCTACCGACCGCGCATCGCAGCTGTAATGACGCACTCACTGCTCGAAGTGCGTTGAAGCAGAATTATTGAAAAGCCCGCAGGAAATCTATTTCATCGCCATCGTCATCGCTGTCGTCGTCGGCGTTCGGAGCGGGAGTTGTTTAATTTGCAACGAGCAGCAGCAGCAGCCGATGAATTGATTTAGATTGCTTTTTGTGCTGAGATGCTGCAAATTTGGTAGCGGCAATTATGATTAAAAAGCGCCGATTGGGGTGTCTATTGTTTCCGGCTGTTGGAGCTGTGAATTTATGGTGTCGGTATTGAATTTAATGAAATTGATTTATTTTTCGTAAGGAAGGGTGGGAAGAATATAAAGATTCCGTTCCACTTAATACCTTAAGGCATTAGTGATAATATGGTGGCAAATTATTTGCATATTTTTCTCCTATTCCAAGGACTGAGATCTAATAAATTAATTTTATTGACTCCAAATCAAAAGGTAGAGGGTATTTTCCACATTTATCGATTCATTAAATGCAATTCAATGTAATAGTATCATAATGATGCTAATGACAAATATGAAACTGCAACTATAACTATAACTAATTTCTAGTCAAGATGAAAATCAAAACGAAAATAGTATATCTTGTATGATAAAAAAACCAAATAAAAACCAAATGTTTAATAAAACCAAATTTTTGGATTGAAAACTAATTTCAAAAGAATGCATTTTGATGAACCTTTTATACCCGTGTTGTAATTTTAGGACTATGATATTTCCCCATATTGTTTATAGTCACCGCTTACCCCAACCACAGTGTGAATGTTGGGTCTTCGAAGCATCAAAAACACTCTCATCCATATCGTTGAAGCCGCACCGGTTCTCGCTCGGACGATTGATGGCATGTGCAGTGTTTGTGCGGCCATGGAAACGGCACGTGCACTCGGCAAAGAAGCTGTTTTTCGCAGCAGAACATTGCACCGGGCAAATGTTTGGCTTTCCGCAAAATCCGGGGTTTTTGGTAAAATATCGGAAAATTGGATTGCACTGTAAACATTGTCTCGAAACCTTTCGGCGGAAAACTTATCCGGGCCAATCCGTCCGGTTCGGACAAACAATCCGTAGCATTGCACAGCCGAGGGACCGACCGTGTTGACCGTTTAACTAACGCACTGGATCGTGTGGGATGCACCCGTCCATGGAAGTCCTTTGAAACAGTGGCCGCACGAGAAAGGATTCTACCGAACGTGTCCGAAATTGCAGATGGTTTCGGAACTCCTAGCCGGCCACTGTTTACCGTTGTGGTCGGATGAAGGAGTTAGCGCAGTGTTGGTTCGTTCTGGCTATTACTTTACGATAAACTCTGCTAGCATCCGAGGTTTCGCCTAATTAGATTACGGACTACCTCATTCCCAGGTCCATTAAAAATTTGATATAATGTTATTTAAATTTGCAACTAACTGGTGAACCAAGCTGTAAACGGAACACAAACAGACCTTCCAAACAATCCTGTCTCATTTGGTCGCACGATCTGAGCGCAGGGTGAACCGGTCCAGAGGTTTTGATAGATTAATAGACTCGAAAATGAGTGTGATTAATCCGCATACCCGGAGACAAGTCACAACGGCGTACGGTAATATTTTAATACTATCACCCGGTTGTATCACGACGTGTCAGGCGTATAATCGAGCTGTCAATATTTGTGCATGGGGCACTGGCTCCGGGCATCGATGACATAATCTGTGGCGGGCGGTTTCGGACTCGGTGAACGGAACGGATATCAGCGCCACGGTATTCAACGTGGGCAGCAAACATCGGACACTCATTTGATCTACTGTTTTCTCATTATGAGCCTCGTTTGGTATGATTGATTGATGATTAAACAGTTTATTATAAGTTGTAACCCATTGATATAGGTTTTCATGGCAAAGAATGGTCAATACGCATGTAAACTTGTTGTTTTTATCTTATACATGTAATTAACAATACTAAGCATAGATATTATGCTTGGGAGAAGTTAAGATGCAAAATGGTTTAAAGAAATTAAATTCCAAGTTTATCTCATGTATTGTATAAGTAAATTGATTGTGTTATGCGTTATATCCTTTAAATAGCTTTGCTGTTATTCATTTGTTTAAAATTAGCATACAAACATTTATTGAGTTGTATGTCTCGAACCGGCTGAATAATAAAAAATAAGACTTTTCATAAAATCCAAAGCAAAACTTCAAGTTATTCTGTTCGGCCAGTGCGATTACCATGGACCACTCCTAGAATGCTTTTTGGCGGTCATTTTGACCGCTCTGTTTAACACATTATAATTTCTTCAAATTTTAAGAGTTTTGGAATCCATAAATGGCTTTTATTTTATATGTTTACTATCTTTTTTTTTTTTTGGACCTCTTCATCATTCCACCAGCTCGGTGCAAAGTGAAAAAGCACTTGGGAAAAATTCCAAAGCAATATATTCTAGTGTTAACACCAAGCGGCTCCTAAACTATAGAGTATTTGTATGTTTTTGCTCTAAATCTATGTTACTGATTTATTTCATTTCACTTTGGCACTTTCTTTTTTATGTCATTTAACTATATTTGTGTGTTCTTCTATATTCTATACATTAGTTTTTGATTTCTTTATGTTATTAAGAGTTAACACAAAGAAATTTAATGGAAAGCTAAAATCTAAACACGTCACATTGTTATTGTAACAGTTCCTTTTCCGATTTTCTGTTTTTTTTTATACTTAAACAGAGAATACATATTGTTCAACAGATATGCTATAATTTTACTCAAAAATATAAGGTTGCAACAATTGCTTCGTCTGAACGTATTAGTCAACCCGATTGAAGGCTTGCAGCTGGATATGTTCTTGCATGTTTAAAACGGACACTTTCTGCTGATGGCACCATGCGGTGCACCGTTTGAAGGCAGTCCGTAGTGAAATTCATACTCTTGACTGTTGCCTTGGCGTGGAGTGGAAATATGATACCTCGTTTGTCGTCGGCCGGTTACTTAACTCTTTGGCAGGTCGCATCGAACACAGTTCGCAGGTCTCTCCTCCGGTCAAATGGTTGTCAGTGTTAGGGGGCAGGTAATGATGCCGCCCTTTCAGCCATCCAGACCGATCACCAACGCCACCAAACACTTGCACTGACAGCGTGTGTCAAAGCAGCTCTGGCGGGAAAAAGCGGCCAGCGATATCGGTTCACTTTCGCTCTCGAAAGCCTGCGTCACCTTTTGACATCGCGAGTCGCGAGGGCTCGACCCCCGCGGGCCCGAGGTTAAATAGTGGCGGCCGAGCTGCGCAATTTCGGTGCTGCCAACGTGTTGCGCAATCGTCTCGGAGGTAGACCAGAAATCGGTAGGATTTCAATTGTCATGTCCGGTGCCGAGGAGGGCAAAGATTGATAACTGACTATGATTGAGCTGTCCCAAAATAGGACACCGCGTCTCGTTCTTGGGTCGTTGGGAAAATGCGCACAAAGGCAGCCATTTGCAAGGTTCCATGGAGCAAACTACTAACGAAAAAAACGAAAGGTTCGTTCAACAATACTCCAACGACAAACCGCACGCACCTTAAATAGACCGTACCGCGCCGTCTGACGGCAATCGTTTATTTTAATTTGTTAACTCAGCGGGAGTTGTCCACGTTTCCGTTCGGTGGAGGCTCGTTTCGGGTCAGAAAATCGTGGCCCAGTGCACCGAGGCGAGATTGATTTTTTCCCTCGTATCGCCTGCTCGGACCGGCTCCGACAAATCGATGGAGATCGCCGGTTCCGAAAGGTGTCAAATCACTGAACGGGTTCGCACTGATTAGATCTCTTTCAGCTGCAAATGCCATATTATACGCTCTATTGTGTGGTAGTTATCGTTGGCCGCCACAAGCAAAGCATAACATTTCGGACGGTTTTTCTCTCATCGGTTGAGACTGTAAAGGTGCTCCATGTGAGTTGAGCTATTTTTTATCTTATAATTCAATTAAGTTTGGTTTTATGGTCTGGTGTTTTGTTGAAAGTTTGCTCATAATCTCAGCGAAGCAGTAGAAAGGTACCAAATTATATTTCGTATGGGATAATAATAAGAAAATACAAGATTGGAACCTATTGAACGCATGAATTACGAAAATAATAACCGACTAGCATTAGTTGTCTATCAAGATACCGTTTTTTTTTAATTTCTATTACACTTCGAAACAATTCATTCAATGTAAGTTGTATAATTTGCTTAAAACAATACATCATTTTTAAATGAAACAAGAGTTTGGAAAATAATTAAAAAGGCGGATATTGCGGTAAACCAAGTACAATTTTACGGTGCATTGAAATTTTAGGCCTGGTAAGGAATTTGTAAAGTTTGAAATGTTAAGTAAAATATGTTAAGCTAATTATTCAATTTGTGTTTGATGACTTGGGCGTTCGTTTGACGAGAGGATTCAAAAACAAGCTCTGAACTATGCATCAATTCCTTCGACTCTTACGAACTTCACGATAAGAAAGTCTGCGGAACGAAAAGGCCCATCTTTTACAGGAACTTTTATTTTCCATCGTGCCACTTTTGTCCCGCTACGCCCCACGACATCAAAAGCTTTAGATAACAAACGTTCAAAGTAGCAGCTGCAAAATGCAAACCATCAACGGAACCGTTTCGACCAAACTATGGTAAGGAAAGCAAGACAGATTAGCCACCGGTTTCGGTCACCGAAAGTGTGTCCTCTCGAAAGGGGGCGTTCGCCTCTCGAGCTGTGGTAAATCCGCGTAAAACAGCTTCCATTATCGGATACTGCGAAGCTCCCAAGCGGGAGGAATATATTATGACTCCAGAGAGGGTCAACGGGTGGTGGCGAGATTGAGTGAAAATAGATAAATGTAAAATCTGGAAAAAAAAGTGAAGGAACTACCTTTCCCGTTGTCCGTTTCCGGGAGTTTCATAGAGGGAGGGGTTGGAGGCGGGGTTTGATGACGGCGGAGGTTATGTGATTTAAATCAGTTATCCTCAATTCGGCATTAGTTTCACCGCCGTTCGATCAAATGGAAATTCACTAAACTTTTTTAATCTTCTTACGGCAACAGGTCGTCCCCACGGAGATTGAAAAGTTGCCCCGTTTTTCGATGCAACGCCGAGGGCGGACAGGTCCGTCCTGTTTCGGGCCAGTGGCGGGGATCGCGGGATGGACGCCCGATAGACTCAGCGTTTGGATGGCGTTGAAATTTAAATAATCAAAACATTAGCCCCGAGGTTTTGGCTCGGGAATTCGAGGCATTCGGCGAGTGGCGCTGGCTTCGACCGTGTCCGGCTGGGAAAAACGGATTCGATGTGGTGTGCCCCGGGTTGGTCCACCTTCGCCGGGCCACGACCGGCGATATCGCGTGTAGATGTCGCTCATTACACGGTCACGCGGCTGTCATTTGTCGTGCGCCCGCTCGCGCGACTTATGTCAAGCGACGGTGACGAGCTGTGCTGACACGACGTCGCTGGCGCGGTTTCTGTCGATCTTCGCCTTCGGCCTCCATTCAGAAGGAAGTGGTTGGATTCCTCCGTTACGTTGGCAATCCACCGACTTGTGTGGGATGCGGGAACGATCGAAAGAAACGAACTGACGGCAGGGCAAAACACAGTTGAGAATTTAGAGCGGCGATAATTTTATGAAGTGTAAAACATTCTGACAAACGAATCTCTCCTCGAACGGACTTTTGGACAGTCGCATCTGATGAGCCCTCTGGGACGCATGAGAACGGAAGATTTACGCATGGTTTTGAAATCTTTGCCCTCCGAAAAAACACATCACACCCGGAGAGGGCATGTGGCAGTTCTGATCATCAGCCTTGATTGAAGAAGCATACAAGAGAATGATAAAACAAAAGGAAGTATTGTAACATAAAAAAAATTGAAAAAATTAGCCCGAAAAGACTAAATTTAATTGAAGAGTTGATGAGAGTTTTATAAAAATGGAACATATTTATTTTAAGTTTTGTTTCACTTATTTTAAATTTTATACACTAAAAGAAAAACTTATCTTCTAGGTAGATAGAACAAAGCGAAACCAAAACAAAAGGTCCCGAGCTGAGATTGTTACAAAACACAACTGACGAGCTCTACGAGCGACACACTGCTCGCACAGAAACGCCCGTAGCAACGGTGGCATCATAAAATTGACGCACGGTTGACGTTTAGCGTTGCCGGGGGAATACGTCGCTCGTTGGTGTTTTCCACGCGGGGTTTTTCCAAGAAAAGTCCATCCGCCCACCAGCTCGGAGCACATCATCTAAAGGAGGTCTCTGCTACGCGCGCGATCACAGCAGAAGGTGGTCGCAGTTTGATGGCCTGATATATGTTGTCATCTCTGGTAGGGTCTTTGATGGTGTCTGGCCGCTTGAGGGAACATCAAAGCATTCCAAGAACTATGAAGTGCCCAGATTGTGAAAAAGTTGGAAAAGGCGAAAGAGGCAACTGTGTTTTAAACTAGAACTTCAGCAGGTCGGTGAAAATGTGCGGTAATTGTATTTTAGTTTTTCTTTTGTTAGTTATCATTACTGAATGAAACATCTCCAGTTGACCGATGTCATCTTTCAGAATCATTTTTATTTTTATTTTTGTTTGTTTGATAAAGCTGGGCAGATTTGAGTGATAATCCTCGCGAATGCTTTTCTATTTTCCCTCCATAACCCCTAAGATGGGGAAGATTGATTGATTAATTGATCTAGGATGGGAGCAAGATTACGCCGAGATGATTGGCAGTGCGATGGTTGGGTTTTTGTTCGCCCAGCCAAGGGTTCTGCGATTCCTCAAACGAGTCCGGAGTGTAGTCGATTGATGACAGCCTTTCAGAGTGACCGTTGGGGAAAAACGAACGAGATTCAGAGTCTAAGGCAAGCAAATGGAAAAGCGCTCCACCAAAGAAAGAGCACGTTGCAAATGTTGGAAAAAGTTGATTCCACTTCCATTTCGAGGGGAGCAGAATAAGCCCCGGAGTGGGGAAAAAAGGCATTGTATGTACTTGATGGAAACATTTCCCGCTCAATGAGCTTCGATGTAGTGCGAAAGTGGACCTGATCTTCGCCATCATCTTCCGTCGGTGAAGTCATAAATCACGCCCGTGCTTTCCGAGCCGAGTGCTTCCGGCGAGTGCCGCATGCCGACGATGGTTGATAAATTGGCCGTAGAATGTCCTTCTTTTCTGCTCTGTTTGCTCACTTTCGGTGGCGTGCGGTGGCAGATGGAATGATGACGCGCGCCTCCGAAATATGTCTGATATCGGTTGGGATTTCGCCTGGTTTTTTTACTCCCTGCCACTTCGTTGTGCTTCCGGTGTCGGAAAACTCTTGACGGGTTTCGGATGGGGCCTTTTACTTGATTGTGTTATTTTTTCTTCTTCTCCCAGCTCGAGCCTCCGTACGCCATGCTCGAACGCCTTTCCGGTGCCGTCGGACGATAGCCTTTTTTTGAGGACCGGTCGCTAAAACCTTTGACATCCGGAAGGCACCACTATTGTCTTAAATTAATGAACTGTAACGCTTTCCGTGTCGGAAGGCACGAGCCTGACGCGTTGGCATCAACAGCAAACCAGAAGCCCGCGGCCAACCCACTGGATGATGCCTTGAGTGGCCAGCGTTTGGATGGCTTTTCCGTGACCCATTAAGGTCACCCGAACATTGGGTTGGGATGGAAAATCCCTTTTCCGAACCGGGGCTCGCCGGAGATCCTTTTGCGGGGCGAAGGAAGCGAAAAGAAAAACGATACGGCGTCCTTCACGCACACACACACACTCACTCACCGGATAGTTGTTGGGCAGAAAAATGGCACCTCCTTATCGGGAAAGTTTCCGGCTCAGTTCATGGTAGTTGAGTGAGTGCTGTTTGCGGTTGAAGCTTTTCTGATACTTCTCCGGCGACATCGATCCGAAAAGGATGGTATCCTTCATGGATGATTGTGTCCGCTGGACACTGGTCATTCATCCGTTGCCAACCGGGCTACTTGTTCCGGTAGAAGTGGGTTTTATTAGGGGCGTGGGGCGTTTCGGAAAAGGAGGCTTAAAAGGATAGCAGAGGTATAGCGTTGGCAGTGGTGCTATAATTTTGAATTTATTTCTTCCAAGTAGGTGGAAGGCGGCCCTCAAGTAGTGAGTAAGTAATTTGTTGAAAATTGAGTCGATATTGTATATGGATTAACGATCATCCCAAATGAGCCCAAAACATAATCCCTGCAAGATTTTGTAGGATTATTGTGAAGGACAAAGAAGGACTTGAATGAGTTTGTTTAAAAAGAGAGCTGTTTTCAAAAATATATTTCTATTTTTACATTAAATAGAACATTTTGTTACTTTCATTAACATGAGTATTTTCTGTGTTTAAAATGAAATGCAACAGTTTATAACACTTTTTATAAATTGTATGAATGTATTATGTGTGTGTTCTATTTTAGATGAAACCAACTGATGTCACAAAATGTTTGTCATTTGTTTGTCATACAAAAGGTCCATGATGGATGTCTTTCAAACACAATTTAATCCTGTCCTGTGCTAGCTGGATGCCAAGAGACTCAAACCGTCACGGTCAACGGCCCTCGGAAAACATCCCTAATCCGTTCTTCCATCAAATCCCCGCTCCCCGGCCCCGTTACTCTCGCCTGCATTTCGGGTAAAGCGCATGAGATGTGAAACACTTCACGCGTCGTCCATTGTCATGTTAATAAATCTTGTTTTAATTGAAGACATTAAACTTGTTCACGCCGTAATCATTCTTTGCCGGGCGTAAACAAACAATAACACCCCTAATTTTTTGTGTACTGTTTGTGCCTTGCATCCCGTGCCGTGTTGGATCCAAAACGTGCTTTCGGGAGATTCGGGCGGCGAAGGGGACGTAATTTTAATGCCACCCCAAAAAAGGTGGTGGCCGCTGGAATGGGAAATGAATTTTTGGAAGTCCAAAAATAAAAACCGTAAGCTCTCCGGTTTGCCCTTTGGCCAGCTTTTCGAGCTGGTAAGACTGGTAAGAAACGGTATAACTCACGGCGTAAAGTACACCGAGGCACGAAACTGACCCCCCCGAGATGGGAAAGGCAAACATACGCCCGCTTTTGCCTTCCCCAACTTCGCTGGCAAATCGCTGAGAAAGCCATTTTGGGGTGCAACCACACGCGAGGAAAAAATGTGTGGCCCCGGCTCGATCCTTTCCTTATCCGGTCGAGAAAAGGGCCTCGACGGCCAAAACAACTCGACAGCGTAAATATTTGTGCTGACGAAAAGGAGTGTGAAAATTTGTGTGCACCAAAATCTGCAGGAGGACGATTTGGAGCCCGTTTTCAGTCGAGGGCGAACTTTTCGCCAAAACTCTTAAATTGTAATTTGCATGCATATTGCTCTAAGTAGCTGCCCTTCCGCAGCCATCATCGGTGCCATCATCATCTTAGGGCAGCCGGTTGAAAATGGTAGCGTGGAGACCACGGGCAAGTATTCTTGGGTTCACGCTTGGGAGAGGCAGAACCCCCCGAGAAGGGCGAGTGAATATTCATCACAATCATTAATTTTAAGCATGGAAGTCACTCCACGCCGCGCTTTGGAGCTGCTGGGGAAGTTTATTTGCGCGCCTGTCTTTCGCCGACGGTGTGGAACACCGCCCCTTGAAAGTGTACCTCCCCATAGCCCCTCGAAGCGAGCGGGCCAAGAAAGTTCTCCATGCGCGTGATCACTGCACAATAAGCACGAGGCGCTCGAAATTGGAGGTTCTTCCACCATTGAAGGTACGAAGCCAAGATCAAGAAGGAGTGAGGAAAAGAGGCACTCATTTCCCCCAACGAGCTTGCTGCAAAGATGATGTTATTTTTGCTAATTTGATGCAATTTATTTTTATTATAAATTAAACTACTTATGCTCGAAAGTTATAAATGGCGCTCGTTTGCGTCGGTGTCGCTCGGAAGGGCTCGTTGCTCGCACCAGGCAGTGTTGGAAGCTGCGGGAAAAGTTGCACCACAGCGTTTCGGCAAGCGGAGCTGCTTAGTAGGTGCAGTAGCATAAAGTGACGCAGAACGGGAGATGAAAAATAACCGCATCCTTGTTGGTGCGAAATGAAGTAAATTTGATATGGACTTACGCCGTCGCTCATCGAGAAATGTAAGTGTATTTATATGCACGCTGGTGCATTTGAGTTAACGTTGGTTGGTGAAATGAAATATAGCAACGCTTTGTGAAGGATTTATATCGTCAAGGTTGGTAAGGTTCCACAGGTTAGTAATAAATTTAATAGTTATTTTGTAGTTAATTATGGTAAAATAAAATTGTCCCGTGATTTACCATGCGTTTTACATCTTGCTAAAGTGTTGTTTAAAAAAAGGTAACTAGATAAATGTCGTTGGATGTTTGTAAATTTGAAATTAGAAATCAACAAAAACATTTGTTCAACGTTGTCAAAAGCGTGGATTGCAATGTTGTCAACTGTACTTTTCCCTCCAAATAAATTATGAAATAGAAGAACCGTTTATCAATTATTTATAAAGTATTAAATACTTACTGTATTCAAACAAATAAGATGACAGGCAATGGATGCAAAAGTGAAATATTAAAAACACTAAATAGGGAATAAAAGTTATTCATACTATAATTATTAATTTCATTCGGCTCAATCAAACGTTCAAACAATCTTTCAAAAAGTTGAGCGAAATGGTAAAACATCTTCAATCCAATTAAATGATACCTAAATTATTTTTATGTAACGTCAACGAAGTACAAGCAAAATTCGATCTTTTTGTTTGATTATATTTTATTAAGTACTTTAAAGTTGGATGTTTGATGTGTGTCTACGAATCACTACGATTGTAAAAACCTTAAGTCTGCCTGTCGTTACGTCCATTGAATAGCAAATCCCAAGAAGTTCGAACGCTTGATGGACTTTGCTTTCAATTACGGAACCGCACCGGATGTGGGTGTATCCTCCAGGCGGTATTGGAACCACAAAACTATCGGTGAAACAATTACCGAAATGGACACGCTGGCGGAGGAGCTGCTTGGACAACGTTCGGCATGCCACAAAAGGATAAAGAACAGTCCAAACTTTCCTCGGTGGATCGAAACATTCGACCAGCTCAGCATCCTTCCGCCCGAAAGTTCAACTTGTTCAAAACCCCATCGAAAAATTGGGATGCCTTTCGCAACCCCACTCGAGAGGGCTCTTGCCAACTGTCTCCTTAACAATGGACAAGTGTAAGGAAAAGTGGTTCGTGCTGCGGTCATGATGCTTCCCATTGACAAGAGGAATCCGTATCCTTCGGTTGGGGCAGGGAGTGAAAACAAAAAGGAAAAGAAAGAAAGCACGACAAAGCGCTGGAAGCATCAGGAAGTAAGCAACATACACAAAAAATACCGTCTTGACATATTGAACTTGTTACAGATTTCTTCACTTGATTGGTTTCTGTTTATCTTTCCTGTTTGGAGCTCCGGCTTCAAACTGACTGTTACCACCGGCGTCGAATGTTGTTTCCGCTTGCGTTCCGATTTACGCCGGGAATGTCGAGCGGCGCGGCTCCATTTAAGCTGCAAGCAGCGAACCTTAAATCAACCCTCCCCAAATGAACAACAATTTGAAAATTCAGAGGACATCGCAGGGGGATGGAAAAAAAATAACTGACGCTTACACCAACTCCGGCCAAATGCCATCCGAAACGGAATCAACTTGTAAAACCTTTTACCAGTCGATATGTTCCGGTCACGACATCGAGTCGATTTTTTGGGCAAGTTCGACTTGATGCTTTCCCTCGAGCTTGCCCATTTGCAACGTTTGTTTGCGCAAGGAATTTCCGAGACAAATTGTGGCCTTTAAGCGTGGCTTTCCTTTTACGCCACGGTAAAGAAAAAAAATGACGGGCAACGTACCGGTACGATCACGATCCAAAACCGCATCCTTTCGGGCTAGGATGAGGATCACTTTATGAGCTCCTCGGGAACGTCCGATTGTCGAACGGGGTTAAGGAACGCCACGGTTTGGTGATGATGAGTGTAATGAAATAGTCAAACGTTTGCTTGCTTTTGCGTTCGGACGAAACTGTTCCGAAAGTGGGCAACCAAAGGCATTTGGCTTCATTCGCAAACGACCACGCCGATCCGATACGAGAGGCTTCCGCGTTCGACATTCGGCATTCAAAGCTGCAGTGTGGGGTGGTTGTGCCTGTCCGCAAACGAGAGACCGATCGCGCATCGAGACGATACAAATTACTTACAATTATCTGTAATTTGTTATGCAAATGTAATTATTTTCGATTACTTGTTTCTCCCGCTCTCGTTAGCCAAAGGGGAAGCCGAAATCCATCCTCGGGGAGGCATGAGATATATCCGGGGGTTCTCGGGCGATGATTGGAAGAGGTGTAGGAGGTGGAGGGTTGAAACAAAACCCGAGCAACAACGAAAACAACGAAAAAGTGAAAGGTATTGCTCAATGTCTTGGCTTGATTGAAAAGCAGAGCCAAACGGGAGAAGGCTGCTGCCAGAAGGAAGTCTCGGTTGGAAGTGGTGTTTACAGCCAAAAGCAAATAGTTTGTAAGCCGAGCATGATCATCATCATCATCAACATCTTCTTCTTCGTCCTCTTCTTCTTCACTCGCTTGCGTTGGGTGGCGGCAGAGAAACAGTAATCAACGAGATTAGAAGGAAGCGCCACGAAGCTCGTTGGGGCATCCGAGAGCCCGCGAGACGGTTGGTGTTGCATAAAACAAAAGCAGACTAAGAAACATTGCAAAGACCAAACAGAGGAAGAAGAAGCATACCGGGGGAAAAAGATCGACATTTCCCTTGTTTACGGTGAGAAAGTTTTCCCGGCGAGCGATATTGTTCGATAAACTTTGGTTTTCCGTGCTGCTGGAACTGGACGATTATCGAATTACGCTGGATTAATTTGATGATACTGCTGGCCGTTGTGCGTTTACTGTTAATTGTAAAGTGGAAATGAACGAATGAACGAATTAAGTCAAATCAATGCATAACGTTACCTAATAACGACCGCGCTTGCGTTCAAATAGGCTGTTTGATTTCAGAAAATGTTCGAAACCCGTTTTCAGAATTAGTGGGTGGTGGAATTTAGAAAGTTAAAATTAATTTCAAATATAGAGTTCAATAAATACGTTAGAAAAAGCTTCAATATGAGTGGTATTGTTAAATGATTGCTTATATTTAATACCAAATCCTTGTGAACATTTAAGTGAAGTATGAAAAAATATGATTCACTAATGGTTTGAGTGCTTTGGCCTACAGTTGAACAATTTGTAAAACACTTATCGAATATCTTAATTGAAAAATTAATCATACATTTTGCAGTGAAGTATAATCCCCACCAGACACAAACTCGTCAAAAACTGTGAAAATTTTGGTGCTAACAGTGATTTTCCTTTCCAGGACACTGATATGCAAATTTGCTTAAATGTTAATCCATGTACACATTTTTGTATGGAGTAAAAATAATCGAACTGTAATCGTAAAATGAACTACACCACTTTCCGACAAATTCCTGCAAAATTCACAGTTCCTTCTTTCCTCTCTTCTAGCGCTTCATTTTGCTTTTGCAATTTCGATATATCACCAATCAAAATACTGAAAACAATTTTTATGTCTTCATCGGTTATTTAAGTTGATTTTTGGAAAAACGTTTTTCAATCACCGTCCGAAACTCATTTTGACTATTGAAAACGTTACATTGAAGTGCTACAAAATACGTATGCTTTCAGAATAATTAATTAAAAAATCCCATCGCATCGAAGTCGATTCGAGGAAAACCCCTTTGAACGAGATAATTGGTGTACTTTAAAAATTCTTGGAATTACATGTGTTATGTAATGCCATCGAATTGTGTGTTTGCACTTTACTCGTAGTTTCATGCAGTCTATGCATCATTTGTTGTGAGAAAACGATTCAAAAATTGAAATCGAGAAACAATTGGTTTCTAATGACAAAAGTGTAAATGAATCGTTTTTAGTGTGCAAGACGAGTGTCATAAACAGACCATTCGAAAGAGAATGGCTTAATTCTTGTTGACGTAATCTAACTTCCTGCTTTCCGGTCGTTCAATTCAATGTACGCTTTTTCGTACGCTAGGCAATGTATTAGTTTTGGGGGAAGGGTTGAAGACTCCATAGTTGAAATCAGCATTAGATGATGAATTAAATCGCTCAGAACCGTTCCTCCCCGAAACGCTGCATTCAAGCGAATGTCCATACGATCGCTCGAGATCCTGCTGACACGAGCTTGTGTAAATTTAATTAATGTTAAAAACTGACATTCACATGACAAACACAGGAACACGATGCAGTCAGTACTAGCTCTGCTTCCACCATCTCCAACACGCCAGCAATCTGATCGACGAAGCGGAAAGAAAGCATCATTCATCATTTCCATTTGACCCTTCAGAAAGCCCTTTTGGTGGTGGTGGAAATGGTGGTGGAAATGGTTAAAATTTCGTCCATTTGGCATTCGGCGTCCGGTGTCCTGTATCAGGCTCGGCTAGAGTTCAAACGCCGGAAAGGGTTGTGGGCCTGCTGGTCATCAGCACCGGCGTCATCGTTCGGCGACTGTTGACGTTTGAACAATCGGTTACATTTTGACGTGTCACTTCGGTTCAGATTTTTTTGCTGTCCATTTTCATGTCCTGTCCCTCGAAGAGAAGTTTTCCCTCGTTGCCTACGTTATGGTGGTCCTGTAGGATTCGCATCGGTTGGTGGAAAATCATTCCCTCGGAATACGACCTTCTGTTGTCCTGCTGGTACGAAGCTACCTCCTCCAAGAAGAGTCCTTTTTTTCCATCCATTCCCGGTATGTTTGTCAAGAAGGACACTTTACCCTCTCGGACAGCCCTTATTTGCGTTGCACTGATGGGACGCACTTTTTGGGCAGAGATTTTCGCGATTGTATCACTTTACAAGCCGTCCGCTCTGGGTTTATTGAGGGGTCCTTCCATTCCCTGTGTGTGAGTTAAACAGAATAGATGCTTGCCACAGAAAGCCCACCGGAGACGGAACCTGCTCTCGAAGGACGGATTAGTGGCAGCGTTACGTCGTCGAGCCCAGGAAGATTGATGATAATGCCATGGTAAATAAGGTACGCCGACGTAACCGCTCGGCTTTCGTTTCGTTTGCGAGCGTGTTAATTAAATGCATCTGTGCCGTTTTGTTTGCGCTTGCATTAAGTGCAATCATCGGACGGGATTAGGGTGCGAGCTGATTTGGTACCGGAAAACCCAAAGTTTCCCAAAACCTCGAGATGGAGGCTTCCCGTGGAAAGCACTTTGCGGTGCTTCAAAGACGGCTTTCGTAGAGTAATGTACACAGGAAAATGATGTATCTGTTTTTCCGTGTCGTGAAGTAAGGGATGTTTATTGTTTACAGCTAATCTATCAAAAAATTATCGTCTTGATAGTCAAATCCAGCTTCTTTTTGACAAATGATTTTCGAAGAATTTAGGTAATATTAATCAGTTTATCACCAAAAGGTATTTTATTTTATATTATTTTATTTTAAACAACATGTAACAATAATTTTGGAAGAGACGATTTTTCCTTCCAAAATTGAAGCATTATATAAATCTTTAGCACTGATATTGATGGCCGTGTGGAATTTATAAACCATCAAACATGTTCGTGTCCATTCTTTATAAGAAAATCCATTACTGCCAAAATCATGAGCAAACGGTAAGAATTTTGCATGACTGTTCAAACGATGTATTCCAACAGGGAACACTTGTAGACCTGTTTAACGATTGCATCAGATTTTCCCTTCGGATAGCCTTTGTGTACGATATCAAAAGAACATTAACGAGTAAAGATTTCGCATCACAAAAAGTCAGAACAAAAACACAAAAATCGTCTACGCAACTCCGTCGAACGATGGTCTGCTTCTGCTGTTCGCAGAAACCCCCAATATGTCCCACCGTCCAGGGAGCAATACTTAGTTTGTATCGTATAATCATAAATCATTTAAAATTTATATCCCTCCTCATTTTTCGAGACGCTATCATATTTTATTTATGCCTTCATTTGTTAAATATCGTACAGGGGCAGAGGCGTTTGTCGTGGCGTTGTTTCGATGGTTGTCGACTTCCACGCAACCAGATCGGATTCGGCTGTGGTACGAGGACACACCACCCTGGCGTCCTTCTCCCCCTCTATATAGGTCCCAATTCCTTTTGTGGTGCGATTTCCGGGTTTCCATGTTTGGAGGAGTGGGGGGGTTCGAATGCGAAAAGGAGTGGCCCTAGTCATCGCCGGCGACCTTCGGGGGTTTTCCCTGCTCGAAAGCCAATTGCAATCTGTGGACACCGGGTGGACGTTGCGTGACGGCCGGTGCAGTGTGGGACAGCATGAATATTTTCATGCCTGTTTAAACTATCCTGAAAGGTCCTTTGGAAGCGGTGCTATAGAGCGACTTCGCGTCTGGGCGTACACGCGCGTGTCTTGTTGTGTGTGATCGGACAGTGTGGTTCACAACAATCTCACAGTAAGCTGCTAATTTTTCTCTGTAACCCGTCCATTGCTTAACAATCAATTTTTGGGTGTAGGGTTTTTTTGACATAAAACATGAAATATTGCCTCATTTTCTTCACGTTGTCATTTTCTAAAAAAAAACAAAGAAAATTCAATCGGGTACTCGGTATGAATACACCTTAATAGCTACAATTTTCTTTAAAAGCTTTACTCTATTAATAAAAGAACTTTATTATTTCAGTAAACCACAATTCCTTGTTTTATTTTGCACTTGGTTTTGGCTAAAGACAAAATGAATGATTACGAGCGTTTAAGGTAAAACTTCGACCAGAACAATAAAAATTGCTTTGAGATAAAATTTACTTGGCAACGGATGTAAATAGATACAGTCTTGAATAATATACCAAAAATTATTAGACTTTCTCAAAGTAAAATTTTTCATCCAGTTTGTAGGGAATTTACTACAATAAGGATCTTATTTGGGAGTTCCAAACTTAAATAAATAAATAAAAACTTAATGATTACGAGGCACAAATAGAAGCGTTCAAGCTAAAAATGGGTCCAAAAGCAATTGAATTTGCTTTGAAACAAAATTTTCTTGGCAACGGTTGTCTTGAATAATATACCAAAATTTATTTGACTTTATCATAGTTAAATTTTTCTTTTCGTTTGCAGAGAATTTACTCCGAAAAGGATCTGAATTTTTGGCGTTCCAATGCTTGTGCGTAGCTTCAAAGGCTACGAAGACTCAAGCTATGAATTTCATGTCCTTTTCTGAAGCCTTAAGGTTTCTAAACAGACTGTTGAATTTGTGAGAAGAACTAATTATTTTTCGTTCATACTCCCCGATGCCTTTTCGCCTGCGCCTAATGCGTCCTGCACTGTTGGATGGTATCTTGATAGGAAGCGTACCGCACGCTTGCTTACGCCCATGTTGAACAGCGTTCGTCTGGAGGATGAAGCGAAAAGAGTCCTTCGACGGCAGACCTTCTCGAAAAGGTTGCATCCCGCCAAAGGGCAACCATATCCTTGCTGACTTCCGCTAGCTCGGACTCGAAGATGACGGTCCGTGACTCGAAGATGGATTCCGGAACGGGCGTCCGGGAGTTTGGCGACTCACTCTCACTAACCAAAAACCCCCAACAAAACCCGGAAAACCCGCTCGTCGAGACACTCCCGCAAAACAACAGCAGCAAAACCAGACGGCAGACGTTGAAATAGTGCATTGCTGCGAGAACGATGTGACTTTTCCATCAAACCTTGGGGTTTTTCCAGCCCGGTAGACTGAATGTGCGTGTGTTCGTGTATGTGTCTCAGGTCGGGTGAAAACATTGCGTTCACATGTCAAACGGTGTTCCACTCATCGAACGGGGTGTTTTGGGTGTTGAAGGTTAAAGCATGGAAAGAAGGTAAGGGATGCCAGTAACTGCGTTGTAGCAGCAGCGTGTCAGCTGTAGGAAACTCACAAGCTTCGGTTGTCGTTCGGTCACACTACGTGGAAAGTGGCTTCGGGAAAACCCCCACCTAACCTGTGGCGGGGGTCTAATGTCGTACTCTACAGCCGGCGTCGACACCGGAAGGACATTTGCAAGCGCCACATCTCGGCATTGACAAACGGCCCCACGAAGCGTGTGCGTGTTTGTGCGGTTGTGTAGCTGGGTGTCATTTTTTATGCTCTCCCACCATTACGGATCGATTTGGAGGTCGGCATCGTTGGGTCGCATCGAAGGTGGAAGATCTGCACTTCAACATGGGTTTTTTTCGACACCCATTTTGTGGATCCTTACGATAGGAAACTTTAAAAAAAGGAACACGAAACTCAGCAGACGGTAGTTTTATTCCTTTTAGTTTTACCTCCTCCTGTTTTCAAACGATACGCTTGGTGTAGCATAGGCTGACAAGAAGCGTGTTTGTTCCCCAAAAAAGTAAAAACGAAATCTAAACGACCGAACAACCGGGACTCCCCAAACCCTCGGCGACTGACGGAGGTAACGAATGTGAAAGTGTGAAAAGGTCCGGATGTGCAAAATAGTATCGTGTCTGCGATCGCAAAGGAACACCGAGGATAATTTGCGGTCAAAGCTGGTGTAATATTTTACCTCCCGGGGTGCGTTTCCCCCCTGACAGGAAGGAAAGCCTTCTTGTAGAGGCCCTTTTCCTAAGCGAGCGTTGCCCTACGGTGGAATGCGGAAGGAACATTCTGAATACGGCCGTGAAATAGGTAGCATGACGTTAAACGATTTGTTTGTCCCAGCGATGAATAGATAGCCTATCGGTTTTTGGGTGCTTGATGTCTCATTTGCGGTTGGATTGATTAGCTACGCGTTTTTCTTTGTCATTTCAATTCTATTATATTCATGATACAATATTCGATGAAAACTTCATTGCATGTTTTCAATCTTTGATACATACTAATCATGTTCGATAAAGTTTTCAAAAGTATTTATCGAGGAAACTTTCTAGTGTTTATGATTTCTGTTTGTAACATTTGTTTAGAACTAGTTTAAATATAAAATGTCTCAATAGACTACATTAACGGTTTTTTGTATGTAAGATGATTATTATATTAGTTTTTGACGATTTAATTTGGTTTTAAAATTTGTTTAATCTTCCATTTGAAGTATTGTTCATTGATTTTTTGCTGTTTTATAAAAGAAAATAATTGTTTATCTTGTAATTAAAAAAAAACCATACTGATAACGTTACGCATACGTTTTGAATACCAGAGCTTTTTTTATTTTCTGTTGTTGTTTTTTGTTAGAATTGACAGTAATATTTGAATTTCACTGCTTATATTTTATAATTTAAAAATATTGCTGGTTTACAACATAAAGAGTTGCAACCTACATTCAAATTTAAGATATTACCTACCAATCCGCTACGAAAAACTTATCGGATCATTTGTAACAAGCGACTGTTGTTGGGCACATTCGAGGTAATCAATTCGTGGAAATTTGAACATGTCGCACATTGAGTGCATCTGGCACACGTCAGCACGTTACCAACAAAGGCCAACAAAATGGAAGGATTTGCATCCCCCTTCATCCGAGCCAATGGGAACGAAAGGCAAAAACAGCCCCCGTGTGAGCTAATAAAAACAATATCACAGTCAAATATGCTCGCTCGCGAAATCATTGCCGTCTGCATGTATTTGCTGTAACTCGCGATATTATCACTTAAATCGAAACCAAACAGTCGCGAAACGCGGCCTCCAGGAGCAGAGATCGACACTCGTGGCATCGTGGTGTTACGTGGCATGTTGATGTAGAGGCATACATGTTTTGTTCAATGGCAAGGAAAGAGATACGTCGAGGCGCGAGCGAGCTTTTTCAAATCTGATGTCGTCGGTGATGGTTATATTTTGTGTCCCGGCACATGCGAGGACGTGCCTATCCGGCCACTCGTGTTGGCAGTTTGGCGTACTCGTAAACAAATTTCCTTGATTTTCCGTGGACCAATGGTAGGTTCCATTGGTTGGCATAGTGATCAATGGTGGGATCAAAATTTTATAGGACAAAAGTTTGATCATATGTTGTTGAATTTTCGCGTACATTCTGCTTGATTTTGTTGATATTTTTAGAAAAAAATCTTAAATTTCAATATTTTCCTCAGCACATAACTCTATTCGAAACAAGCTTGAATTTTTCAAAGGCCTGAACTCTTTCCCAGTGTTCGGTGACATTACATTCCTGGTCGTGTTCCACAACTGGCGGCAATTTTCGGACCATGTGACGCGTTGTCGTTTCATTTTGTCGCACATTTCCTCGTTCGGGTTGGACGGGACGGCAAAAAAGGATACCACTCGAGACAGAGACAAACCAAAACGAACCTCCTCTCGCCTGACAGCGGGTGAAAATTTGCGAATAAATGATAATATTCACAGCACCGCCAGACATGCTGGCTGGCAGATGATGAAAATGGGTACGACCGACGCTGGTCAACATCCGGCTCGAGACCAACGTCGGTCGGGATCCGTGGTCCTGTGAAATCGCGCGCTCAGTGTGTCGACAACGATCGTGCCATCTCCAACAGCTCCAAACCCGGATGGACGACGATAGTGTTGTTTATGAGCACGATTGTATCCGTGTGGCGTGGTCACGTATGGCGGAGTGGGAGTGTGGTGTTTGAGCAACGTCCTCGTCGCAAAGGATGAGTGATTTGATTAGAGATGAAGCTGGGATGAAATTTTGGGCCGTTCTGTGTCCTGTCAGGCGTGGACACGCGAACGAGCGAAACATCAAAGAGACGTTGGGCATATTTTAATTATCTCCTGCATTATCCAGTTGTACGTATGCTCCGGTTTACTTTTATTTCATTATGCGTTCATGTTATGTGTATTTTTTTGTGTATCATTCATTCCATCCTTTTATATCGTTTTGTATTTTTTACATGAAGTTACTGATTTAGATATTTCTTCTAAACATTTAATCAACTATTCTGAGAGCTCACTTATTTTACTCCAACTAGATAAAATGTAATTTTTATTATCTCTTTTCGGGTTTATGGTCTATTGACACACGTAGTTGAAGTACATTTTCCTCTAATCAACTAAATGTGCTCGACAAATGTCGACCATTGATGAACAGTCCGCTCTACTGGTTGGAAAATTGAAATATAATAATACACTAATTACTGCTCATCACAATAATGTCCCAACGGATTGACACAATTTGTCGGCGCGAAGCTAGCTGGAGCAGGATGATTGGTTCAGAGAAACTTTTCCAACTATTCCCGACCGGTCGTATAAGGTCCTTTGTAAGAACAAGCGAACCGCCATTCCACTTCCGGGGAGGATGGTAAAATTGTTTGTCCAAACTTTTCAACGCCAGTTATCGCACACACCAACACACGTGTACATCCCCAGGTGCGTTCGGTGATTGCTCGAAACTTCCCGCATCCCGGGGTCTCATTATTCGGCCGGAAACTACCGTTTCACGTTGATTAAACACGTGACGGCTCTGGACGGGCCGTTTCGTCCCCTGGCAACGTAATTAGTTTATTATACGGATACGATGATGATGATGATGACGGTAGCGATGATGGCGCTGATGGCTGTGAATAGGCCGATGATGACGTTGGCAGAGCTTTCTTGCAACGAATTTCCATTTTCCCTCTTTGTACGGGATCGCTTTTCCAGGTGTGTTTACTTCGAAGCTCTGTAGTGTAAGCTTTATAGTCATTCATCTCCATTGGGGCGAAATTGAAAGGTGGTGTACAAAGGAAATCTTATTCTTACCCGGACAGGCACGCATTTTATATGGTGTCTTATGCAGATGAGCATTATCTAACCAAAAACATTATTAATGCATTTTTCATTTCACGAAGAAGATTTTGAAAGTCTTTATTTCTAGGACTTAAAACATTTTAGCCATTTGATGCCTTTCTTTTGTTTAATGATTTTTTTAGTATTATCAGTTTGTAATCCGCTTCGCTACTATAAGGTTTGCTTTAAAGATGTTTTAAAAAATATTTTACCTGACCAATCTTTGTATGATGTGTTCATCTTGTGAAATTAAGAAATAAATTAATTAAATATTGAGAAATATATCAATGAATGTTTTCATTGTTGCTATATATTTCAATTTCTCAGTTAATGAAATCATTGTTGCTAAATTTCTAAGCAAAATTCTGAATTTGAAGACAGATGGATCATTTCTAAATAGAACATTACACTTGCTTTCTCACGTGCACGGGTATGTGTACACGTCGTTTGTGTGGTTTTGTAACTTCCCGTGAATGCCGGCTGTGTCGGAGAGCTTTTGGTGACTATTCATAAAGTTGTATCCACATTTCCGAGATTGATTATTATGTAAAGGACCCTGTTGCTTTCAAGAGCCTGCTGGTAGCCCGAGGCGTTTAACAAGTAACCCATTAGAAGCCAATGTACACGTTGGCTAAAGGGGTTGGGTGTGGATTGGTTTACAGGTACACTCACGCTCCCTGTTTGCGGCCATTCCCGCTGCGGCTTCCCAGCGACGATGGATCCTGGGCGCTGCCTGCGGTATGTTTCTTTCATATCCTTGCCCAGGAAACCCACCTTTTACGCCCCGGTTTCCCCTTCCCATGCTAGCCCTTTTCTCGTTAGCTCGTATCCGGCGAGAAGTGAATGATTGTTTCCTTTCCCGGACGTGGCACTGGATGTCGGGGTGGCTGGGCGCTTCCTTGTACCACGGGCTCGTGTTACCTGTTGTGCTGGGAAGGTGGTTTCGAGACGGTTTGTTTATTCAAATGATTGAATTTGTTTAATAACCGTACCGCTTACCTTCGACGCAGGAGAGGGCTCCGGCTGAAACGGGCCGGGTTCGGAGTGGTGAATGATGTAAACTAGTTTCGAGATGAAATGAAGTCACATTACCACCCGGAGGCTACACGTGACGTTTTGCAGTGCGGCAAGCGCAAACCCGATTGACGCTCGGTGGAAGCAGGTTTTTAGCACCGAAAAGGCTTGCTTGGGTTGCCAGGGAGTCGAGATGATTTCCACTGGTTTGAAAAGGCGGGAAAAGTGACGAGGCGCAAGGGCATTCAAAAGGCGCAATCACGTAAAAGAAAGTTCTCCCTGCGTTCGAATGCGCGATTCACGGGGCCAAACCGTTCGTGTGATGTGCCGTGCGATAAAAGCGACCGAAACGAGGCTTCGCCCCGGAGAGCAGGATAGGGTTTCCTGGGTGGTCTGACATTTTGCCATTGAAGTTATATCGGGCGTACCGCCTCGTAGCATTGATCCGTGCCTATCGTGTTCCATTGAACGTGTGAACATAAAAATGGAAGCACATTCGTGCTTTGCTAAATGGCATGCAAGGAAACAAAGTATACTTGCATGTCGTGTAAATTGGTGTTTCAAGCTATGTGTTATAAAAGTAAATCACATTCAAAACACTTTTTGAAATATATATTTTTAAATTTATGTGCAGTTTTATAAGTGTATACTATAATTAGACGTTTTGTTGCTTATTATCGAAGTAGATAAGAAGAATTAAAGTATCAGTGTACGAAATGTAAATCATTAAAAGGCAAAATCTTTGAACGTACACATTTTTCCACTTTTAACATAAAAGATAGTTCATACTAAAACGTGTTCAGTTACATTTCACTCACGGTTGTGCGTTTTATGGAGCTATAATATTTTTATTAAAATAAGGCAGTTAGCATTTCTATGCAAAACGCAAGAGTGTTTTATTTGCGTTGAATAAATATGAAGTGGAAATCTTCTTTTAATAATTTTCATGTTTGGAGTTCCACATAACCATTAAGGGCAATCAATTGGCAATCTCTTGTGATGTTAATGTAAAGACGACCGGAACGGGGATATGCATGCTAACGGAAACCTCTAACCTGGCCTTAAAAAAATAATCATTAACTTTTTGAGTATGTGTTTGGCCAACGTTATCCCGATCTCGCAACAATGGAGCATAAAGACGTGTTTTTTACAGCGTCAGCTAATTTTAATGTGTTATTTTATTGTCAAACCCGTAGTAAAACAAAAGGCAACATGCACTGGCGGAGACCACAGCATACATCTACAGCCTGGGAAGGAAAACAAAAAAAAGAAACAATTATAGCAATCTCCATTCCGGATGACTCGTGTTCGAGCCGCGATGGCGCATCAACCGAAATGGGGAGAAAAATAATTCAGTAGCGCAAGCCCACGAAGTTTGTCCCGCGAATGGAAAAAAGGAAAACGTAAAATAAAAGCCTAATGAAACCCGTTGTTTCTCACTATTTTTATGATGCACGAAACAAAATATGTTGAATGACATTAGAAACTCATTCGTAGGCCAATAAAACATTCCAGAGGTCGCGCGAGGGAAGATGAAACTACAATTTCGGGGACGACTTTTGGGGAAGCTTTCGAAGCTTTTCGCTTTGGCGTTGTTTGGCTGCCCATTTTTGGGATGACGCAGCGAAGATGTTTTTCCGTTAGCGATGGTTGCACCGGGTCGGCATGTTCCCGTCTCCTTTCCATCCAGAGAGATAGAGAAAGAGAGTGTCTTCGAGGGCACGCGGACGAAACCGGAATAAATTATCACCTGTACATGCTTCTGTGGCGGTTCTCCTTTCTTCCCGGCGGACTCAAGAAGCCAGCATAGATGAGGAAAGCAACGAACCTGGCCGGTTCATAAAAGCCGACTTAGGACTCGTGGAACGCAACCGCGAAAGCCCCTGAGGGGTGCAATAAAATTCGAACGGAAAGTTTTAAAAAGCCATTCCGCGACGACGGGCGCCCATTTTTGGGCAAAAGGTCTGGCGCGGTGCGTAGCAGTGCGTGGATGCGATGAGTCCGTAAAACTAGGAGCCACCGGAACGTTTCGGACGTTTGAAATCGGCATTCGGTTGTTTCTTCTTTCCGTCGTGTCATTTTTCGAGCCCTCGAGTTTGGACAGGCTTCCTAACCGTTTTGGTTGATTGACTTGATCGAAGCACTCGAATGAGGACAGGGTTTTATTTTATTCAGCTTAATGAAGTGGATTGGGAGGTCATGCATGATCAAACAATTTTGTTCACATCTACGACTGTTTATATCTTTTTGATAAAATTCAAGACTCAAAAGATACACTTTTCCGCTAACGTAATAGATTGTAATTATATTTTGTACTAGCTTGACGCCCCAGCATTGCTTGACTCAGAAAGGGCGAAGAAGAGAGCTATGTTTTTTTTGTCCATGTACTTGTTTAGGTTTTATGTTTGTTCAAAAGTTATGCTGTGACCCTTACCGAAAAAACTTTATCAAAACCCTTCAAGAATCCAGTGTCAGATTTAGCTTTCCATTTGTATTGTGAAGTCTAGTTTAATAGTAACAATTAAAAGCCGTTATTAAAATGTTTGATTTTTTATCGTTTCCTCTGTGGTTTTATTAATCATGCTGTATACTTTTAATTAATGCACCTTGACTTATGTTGCTGTCGTTATATTACATTTTAACATTTGTTTTAATTACATTTGGGTTAATATTGAAGTAAAACTCTAAATTGCTAGTAATGTTTATAGTTTTACATAAAAAAACAGAAAGTTGTAGACAATCTTTGGTTTGTGGAACACCATTTTTTTTATTTTTATTATGTGCTGAGATTTTGCCAAGAGTTCAAATGTAAAATGAGTTCATTCTAAAAGACACCAGGAATCGGGAATCAAAGAAATCTTCAGCAACATCATCTGCAGTACTTAAAATTAATGTGTGGAAAGCTTAAGAAGCGACGGTTCAGTATTGGTCGAGGTTTTAGTGTACACAATAATAACAGCTAAAATATATCATAGATTTAAATGCAGTTTTAATTCAATTTTTACTGCGAATATGTTGGAAAGGATTTTTCTCAAAATTTTGGTTGAAAATTATGATGTACTCATAGATAGGATAAAATAATTAAGAGCGTTACTGTAAAAATGTTTCCGCTTGTTACAGATTTTGTGAACATTGCTATTTCCAAAAAAGTGGCATTCTAATGGCTATCGATATTTCTCTAGTTAATCCCATTGTGGAAAATTGATCGAAAATGTCCATTAGAAAGAGTAACAAATTGCATCCTAATGGTGATCACATTGCAACGGGTGCGTATCTTCCGACAGAAAAAAACCCGAACAATAGCCATCAATTGATTTTGTATGCTGCACCAGCCCGACGACATCTCCCCTAAGCCCAGCTTAATCGTGAATAATCATCGTTTTACACTGTCGGCTCGAGAGCACGGCAAGTGAAATTGTGTTCCTCGTTCGAAGGCAATAGCTACATCGTCCGGTCGAAGGGAGTGGAACGCGCGTCACCCAAATTGGGTTAATGACGGATTAGTGCGTTAAATCCGGGTCTCATCTGCGCCGCGACAGACCGAGGGCCTATTGTAACACAATCGAAGGGATGGGATAACGTATGCGAGACAGGAAACCCCTTTAAGACTGGGCCGTGCGGGCGTATGGAATCCGAAATCCTAAAGGGCTCTCGAAAGTTGGTCGAAAAAACCAAATAAATACATTGACAAATAAGTGTGTCCATTTGCAGGTCGATGGACCGGACTTTTCCCTTTTTATGTTTTGGGGGTAGTACTATTTCTGCCTCCAACGATAAATTATCCACTTTACATCAAAAGTTGAATATTTTTGGCTTAACACACTTACACTTAGAGATTTGACGCGATTTACTAATTACAGTTAAGTTTTGAAGCAAATTTTGTTCCCCTTTCCACTGAAGGATGTGTGCGATAAGCGGAAAGGAAGGTTGAAAGAGGGTTGATCTCCGTTGGATCGGGGCGTGAGAAGTACGCCAGACCCCAATGCCCGGCAGCAACGCAAACCCAGCCGTTGTTGCGCAAAGCTTACCGCATAAAACATAATTTATGACGGAATATTTCACAACGAGTATAAGTTTTTTGCCCGAGGCAGCGGTGTCAGGAGTCTGTAGTCTGTTGGTAGGAAGGTAGGTAGCCAACCCGCACACCGTACGTTGTGTTTACTTTGGCAGAAAAACAGCTACTGATAACAGGCTACGTCTCCGGGATGGTTCCCGCTTCTTCCCGACCGCCGAAGGGCCCAAACCACCCAGGATATCTCGAGTCAGACCGTTGACTCAATCCTTCGGGCCCGAGTTAGCCGGGAAGATTGTTGCGCCGGGATGATGGTTGCACAATTTGTAAATCATTTCCAGCAAATGAGTCCAACTGCTGTGCCAGTGGGACTCTCTACCCAGGAACGCGGGGAACTTCATCAAACGGAATCCTTAGTTTTTGCCAACTTACCACCAGCTACGTGACTGGGTCCGAGATCGAGCGTCTCTACCACCGAGCGACGCCGGTGTTGGGCGTCATAAACTATGGATACAGGTAGTTTCAGCTGCACATCGCGTGAAGAAGTGCCACAGCTTCTAAATGACCATCGTAAAATGTTACTTTTCGCGTGGAAAACGTGTTTTCTACCGGAGACTAATGGTTGCTGGTTTGGCATTGCACAACGGGAAGTGTTTTTCCTTTGCTTCCCTATTTTGCTCTCTTTCTCTCGTTGCTCCATCCGTTGGGGACGCCATATGGTACGAACTGTCGTTGCCAATGTAGGAATCCTAGGACAGCTTGGGCGTAGTTAAAAACTTATTTGCAGTATCGTAAATGAAACCTTCGCAGTCTTCGGAGGAATGAAGCGAAAGCCAACGGTCGGAGCGGAGAAGGAAGGCAATAAAGTTACACTCTGCTGTTTGTCCTACATTAATGTCTTAGGTTCTGCATAATGTCAAACGAGAAATTTCTTGTGACGTTTGATTTACCGCCTGCGAAGTGGACAAGAAATGAACATTGTTTTCGGGTAAAATATTGCAACCAAAATATTGTTTGCCTTGTTTGCAGCCAGCTTTACATTGTCCACTGTAGGTGAATGTTTTATCTACAGTATTTTGTCTTTTGTCTTTCAGTTTTTTGACAATCTTGGTTTGTTCTAATAATGTTACATTATAGACTTTTTTATTTACTGAACTTTATTGTTTGAATGTCCCTTGATTTATTATCGTTTTTGGTTTGGAATCTTGTACACCCTTTTTCAACGCGAAAACCACTTAGACTTTCCTCATTTTTCTTTCCTTCCGCAAGCTGATGCCATTTGTGTCAACAAGAATCTCGTCAATGTCCCCATTTCGTTCGGGGGGTTTTGACGATCCGGAAACATAAATCAGCTCGCGATCGCGAAACGATGGCCCCGTGTGAGTGGCGAAAGCGGCACGGGATGTCGTAAAATGGCGTTGTCTTTTCGTCATTGTTTGAGGTTCGAAATAGCTGCCTGCGGAGTGTGTGTGTCTGTGTTTTTTTTAATGCCGTTCCTTAAATGGGGTTCAAGCACGAACGAAAAGATCTAACGTTAACATCAAACAGAGTTCCCATGGAGATGACAACTGGACAATAATGGCGGCCGATTCGATGTGTTCACACTGGAGGAACAATTCTCACTTAAGTGTTTCGGTACAGCTTGCGCGAACATTTCATGCGATGAACAATATTTGTCCAATCCATGTCAAGAGAGGACATTGTGGTTATGCAAACTATTTGCCATCGCATAAACAATGGCGCGCCGTGCAAGTGTTTGCTCGGGCAAATAGCAACACAAACTTTTGCGATGTTCGGTTTTTGCGCTCTTTGAGATAAGAATTAATCATTTATGTACTGAATGAACAATCAATTAAGTAAAGTAAACATCAGTCATTCAAAGAATAAAAGGAAAATAAACACAGTAAACCAGAAAAAGAAGTTTTATATTTTTACTCTTGATTGCAGCGCTTATTTCTTGGACACGATCAAACGCGGAGGTGTTAAGAGCAACTCATGCAAAACGGTGATAATGATTGCAACTCAGTTCCGATCATGTTTCGCACAGTCCAATGCAAATGCCAGTTCCGCCAACAATCGTCCGTCATTGTGTGCATCGATTCCGCATAACAAACAGCATCTAATTGCGCCGATTGTACGACCAGCACGTTTCTGTATCCGTTCGCAGGCAAAGCTCGCGCGATTTGCACCAAAGAAGTAGTCCAAAAACAGCGGGAAAAGACTTACATAAAGCAGGAGAAAAAAAGCAAAAGTGGCGAAAACGATGGAAGAAACATCTCAACCAAAGTGTGAGAAACTTGGCTATGGCGGTCAAAACTGTGTTGACGCGGTCAGGACTTTCAGGAAGGAGTGCTTCCGTCTTTCTTCGTTAGCGACCGGCGCGGATGGTTTATTGCACCCGAAAGACTTGTTTCGCAGAAAATCAAACGGAAGGGTAGCAGCAATCTTTGGCTCCTTGCGAAAGTAAAAACCTTAGGCAAAACAAAAAAAAATCTGAAAGCGAATCCCTTGGCCAATTCCTCGGGACTCTTTACCACAACGCTTTCCGTCGAACGTCAGAGAAGGACGTTGCTAGGACGCCCTCGTTCCGGGCAGCACGAAGGAAAATGAATAAATAAACACTTATTTATACATTTGTCTATGATACAGCAATAAATTCCGCTTTACGGCACCATTATAAAGTCGCAGCGGAGAATTTATTGTGATAATAAAAAAAAATACGAATCTCTAGCTGAAAAGTGTTCGGTGACACTGATGCGACGCGGCCGATGTTGGGGCATGATGATGCGCCACGGGTAACCGGAATCGGGCGGGTGTACTTTTAAGTTCAACCCGAAACCGCGAGGGCGTGCGAAGCGGTGACACGGAAACGACGGCACTAGTTTCGCACTCCAGAAAGTGACGGTAAGGCACACTGGGGGCAGTTACTTCCAAAGCCAACGCGAACTCCACGTAGTTCATGGGACGAAGGAGACACACACGGAGAGACTGGCTATGACCGGAGTTGGATGACTTTTTGAGCTCCGGTGACGGTCATCGGCCATAAATCGTTTCGTGAGATGGAAAAAAAACCGACCCCGAGCGAATATGGTGCCGTTTAGCAACGAGTCGCCGGAGACGCCCTGAGCGGGGGATCGCGTGTTGCTTCATCTTCTCCGATTCGCCATTATAAAATGGATGGAGAGAAATAAAAAAAAATGGTAGAAGAGTAGTAAATCCCCAACTAGACGAGTGCAATCCTGTGCCAGGAGTCTTGAGGAGCCCTACGAGACAGCGCACAGTCGAGCGGAAAACTATCACCTGCTGAATTCCAAAATCTGCGACAACGCTTCGCTGGCAACATGTGATCCTTAGATTGAACATCAAATAGGATTGCTACCGCGATTGAGCTTTTCAAGGAGTTGACTATAACGGGAGCGATGGTACAGATTTTCATTGTAACACAATCACTGTAAGTAGTTTAGCTACGCTTTGTGCGAATTGTCCAATTTTTCAACAGAACTCATCTCTTGACTAGCACTTTTTTCTTTGTTGTGCGCATGTTGGATTACAATGTATCTGAAATGATTTGATCATCAAATAATGTCTATGTTAACCTTTTTGGTATTCAAAAAGAGCACTAATGCCTTTACATAACCTGAACACAAACAACGTAACTATGAGATTTACTGCTTGTTACATGTTGTTTCTTCAAATTCACATACAGAGGAAGTGAGTTATTAAATTTGTTATGGAGTAAATTTTTTATTAAAAACATTGTTCTAAAAAATAGGTAATGGAAAATTAATTGAAAATGTGACTTGAAAAGTTAAAGAAAATCAAGCACAAGTTAACGAGCGAGAAAATGTATTATGGACAAGTTAATCAATTTTTTATATTTTATTTACTCATATTACTCTAGGGTTTATTAGAAGTTTATTTATCGGTACTATTAAACAATAAGTTATTATTCCGCCAAACTAGACTGAGAATTCAGTGTCAAAGCCAGCTTTCCAAAGTTTGCATCTTACATTTGTTTGTGTGGCTTGTTTATGGTGTCGTATCTGTTATCACGTTGGTTGTATTTGATTGAGCAACATTAAATCAGCATCAATAGTTACCACATCGGTTTTACATTCCAGAAAATGATTTATCACAAGAAACAAAGCGTCTTACGAGATTCTTTTGTTTCCATAGCGTATTCGCAAGAAAGCATGAAATAGTTCTATCATCTTCTCTGAGCGCCGGGTTAGAGATCATCTGATGCGATCTAGTTGGATGCAGAACAAAGTCGAATTGCTGATAATTATTAATGGCTTAAAGCAAACCGGCAATACAAAGGGAAAATCGTGCAATCGTGTGATTGAATCGGGGCTTAGACTTGAGTCTTTTTCGCCGAACAAGGCCCAGTAAAATGAGAAACAAAGCACCACGTAAGCGTTATCTTAGCCGCAGCTACGTTCCAAGGAGTCAAAGCTCGTGGATTCAGCTTTCAGCTTAGACCCCCGGCCGCCCTTTCCGCTTTCCGTGCCCTCCTGTCCAGGTTCTTCGGTTTCAATTATCTTCGGACGACTGTGTGTCATCATGTGTCATTGGGGTTCCATTAGCAGCGGCATTGCGGCCTGAAGGTTTCACGAAATTGTACGGGCATTTGTGGTGAATGTCTTCTTCAGAGCTGTACCACCCAAAACCTTCCTTCCCGCCAGACCTCCGGACCGATATGGGGGCCTATCGAGAGGTGGGCCTACCTCTTTTTTCCTTCTTGGGCTCGATACCTCCCTCAGTAACAAGATCTCATCGTCACGGCGGGCTTTAACGAGGCCGAACGGAGCGGTTTTCGTTTGCGTTGGCACTGCGAACCGGCTGGTGATGACTGTGGCGATAGCAATCTCATTAGATAAATTGCGCATCACGTCAGATTCCGGGGCAATCTAATCAATGGGGGTTTTCGGTTCTTTTTTTTCCTTCTCCTCCTCAGCTTCATCTTCATCGCTTCCTCCACAGTTTCGGCCCGGCACAGAACCGATTCCTTGGCGCCCATCGCTCCCCGCTCCGGCGTTCGTTTGTCTTGGCGTTTGATGTTGGGATGTGGCGCTTTGCGTTCACTTCCCATCGAGCCGGCCGTGCTCTGCAATAGGACAAGGTTCAGGTCAATATTGGAATGATAGCAATCGAATTAGATCGGAGCGGTAACATCTGGTGAAGCCTTCAGTTTGCTATTTTGCAAAGGAGATATGTTTTTTCGTCTAATTTCCAACTATTTCGTAATGATAAGATCAGGAAACGTGTCTACCATATCGCTTGCATGTGAAAGTTTCCCTCGGCATTAGAAAGCTTTCCCACAAATGCTGTTCTGATATGAAATTTCAACATCTTCCATCTTCTATCGATCTGTGTTGACATTTATTTTTTAAACATAAGTGCTTATTTGTAAATTTTAAAGATCTTATAAAAAATCTCTTTAAATAAATGATAATGTTGCTGGTTAAAGTTTAAAGTTTAATATGCTTCAACAAAAAATATACAGATGATAAAATAAATTCTTGGCTTTATTAGCGGCTTTATATAAAAAAGGACATAATAACCTCAATGTAAATGAAAGCCGCACGATTAAATACACCAAACTGATGGCCACTAAGGGTCGGCCACAGACAATAATCACACGCATTACACACGCCCATAATTGAAACAAATGGAAATCATTTTTCCGCACTCCCAAAAACGCCACTGACCTGTGAGGGAGGAAAAGAGAGGGGATGCACAACTGAGGAAAACCCGTCCAGAGATACCGTTACCGGAACCGACAGCGGCGTAGAACACTTTCCCTTCGCCGATCCGTGGTTTGCGTGCCGTGGTTTGGGTTTGGGCTTGTTTGCCGGTTCTATTAAAAATTCAAATTAGTTGTGATTGATAGTGTTTTAATGCGTCCAATTGTTATCCGGGCGTTCTGATGGACCCCGTCCACATGCACATCGCTTTTGGCCGCGGAAGATGAGGTCAGGAGGATAAGGGGGTGGGAAAAACCAACGGATCCGAACCGGGCTGGGTTGAATTCCGGGGTTGACTGCATCATCGGTATCGGAAAAGCGCCTCACCAGTGTTGTGGTGTATCCGTTTGAGCATGACCACTCCGTCCAACCTTTGCCACCACGAACCGCCGCCTTCCGACGCGTCAGGTCAAATGCCAATAAATGAAACGTAAATGTACGGCGTGGGCACGCGTTGTTTGATGCGCGGGATAAACGAGCCCGCGCGCCTAATTTATTCGATCACAACGGATCCTGGGACGGTGCGTTTAATTTAAATCTCATTGAAACGCTTAATTAACAAGTTTCAAACGCTGTCACATGAATGCTTACTGTGAGCCACGGTGGTGGACGGGGAACAATTTCGGTGTTTACAGCTCCCTCGAATGCATTTCACGTCCGACATTCAACCTATCGTTTGTTTGAACTTGTTTTTCGTATGTTGAAGTCCGTTTTTCCTTGGTCAACCGATGCGGAACACGTCTAGCAGTGCTGGACATTTGCGCTAGACATTAGGCCAAAGCAGTACGTGAACTGCAAGCGCTAATAATGCTCAATTAAACTCGTTTGAATATAAATACCGTCAATTTAGCTTTGACACCTCCGTCCAACTCAGCATCCTCCGCCCCACAGCGTCCGATTCGGCACCAAACCGGAAGAAAAAAAGGTCTATCTCCTGGTTCCTAGTAAATAAATGGTTGGCTCCCAATATTCTGCACACGTCCCGCTGCGAGAGGTCAATCGCCCCCGCGCGCGCGGATGCGCAAAACCGCGCAAATAAATCTTCATTCGCGTGGCGTGGCCATGTGGTGTGTGCAATTTTTGGCACCCTCGTTCACACAGGATTTAGCTGTCTGTATGCTGGATGGGTGAGGAATTGGGTATTTTTGTGTATTCGCTTTTTCTCCGGCTCGGTATTTGATTGCTTGAAAGCACCCCTTATTCGAGCTACGACGTAAGATATCGATAAAGAAGACAGTGGAACAGAATACGCTTATTCGCAGAATATGTTTTATTTGAGATTAAAAATTCTTTTAAATTATTCACATTAAAGTAATTTAAGATAACTTATGGGCTATAAAAAAAAATTACTTCGACAAATAAATTGTCAAAATATTGGATTCATTTCTTTGAAGTGTAAATGAGTCAAGTAGGGTTATAAGCAAATATTTAATTTAAAAAATGTTTAATTAATTCGTTAAGTGAAGATCTGCTAAAATGAAGCTATATATGACATAATTTCCTATTTTCTGTGAATTTGTTTTTGGAAAATTCTGAGAAAGTCTTTAAACATTTATCAACATCTGTTTTATTTTTGGATTTCTCATTCATTTTTTCAAACAAGAGTTTTCTTAGGGCAAAAACCAACTCAAAAATAGAAAGTGTACATGAAACTAATTGTTCTAATTTTTTTAAAGATCAAAATCAAATCTAACAAACAATTGCTTCCCATATTGCCTATGATATCACCGAGTCTATACAAACGAAAAACAGTAAAACCACACATTAAACATTAAGTGTCTGTTACAAATAAAAACACAAACACAGCAGGTCTACCTCCCACGAATAGCTATAAAAAGTACACAATTTCCAGGGACTCTTGGTTTAATACCAATTAAAAGGACGTTGATGCACGCTTCCTTCGCAACATTTTCTTAGCAGCTTGCCCATGGCTCGTGAAAATCATCCTACCCGTAAATGCTGTCTTTTCCGGGTGTGTCGGAACGACTCGCTCGATCAAACACGAGGCGCGTATGCGGATGACCTCACTCCGGGGGTAAGTGATGCGAATGCGTCTAATTAGCCGGCAGCAGCAGGAGACATCCGTGTGAGTGCATGCCCATGCGCCTCTATGAGGCCAGGAGACGCTTCTTCCGAATGGTGTGCGTCATTAATGCCGGCCTCAACCGTACGGACCTAACGAGACGTCCCGTGAGTGTCAATTAAAGCCTAATGAGCGTTATGATGCTGTGTATTGAAAACACATTAGTTGACAGTTTCCATTTCATTATCGCCAGCGAATGGCAGCGGGGAGGGAAACCGATGGATGGGTGAAGACGAAGAAGAGGTGTCCATTATGGGCCCGACACCGAACGGCTTCCGAACGAACCGTTCTCACCTCGGAAGATGTGGATCTATGGATAAAGTGCAATAAAAAGGTTTGTTTCCCACATTCCCGGCTCCGTTGCAAATGATTCATCCGAATCATTTATTCTTAAATGAGTATCGTTTGTCAAACGGGAAAACCATGCTCAACTTTGTGTGTGGGTTTCAGTTTCATTCCTAGAAAATTCCTCAGGATTTGTTTCTCCGCATTTGAAGCTTTCATGCTTCCGGATGCATTACAACATATTGTTTTCGATTGTTCTTTTTTTGTCTTAAGGACAGTGGTTTAAGAGCATTTTCAACACTGAAAAGTGAAACCATATTTACTTCCAAAACTACATTTCATTTGAATATTTTTACTTGTAGTTTGTCGGTTCTTCATCAAGAATTTGTGTCTATAGCTTTCTATGCGCGCATTACAAACCTAACGTTATCTTGGTTTTTCCAACATCCTTTCCTTAATGATAAACCGCCTCCAGATTTGATAAATAAGAGTCCCCCGGTTCAGAATTGCACCCTAGGATCCGACATACAACAATCCATCGATATCGTCACCTTGTTTTTCTCCATGGTGCAAATAGGAAGACGGCCAAAAACCGCAAACCGCTGACCCAATGGTGCGTCCGGTGTCCAGCTTCCTTCTAACTTTAATGATAGATTTCATCCTCCATTTGCAGTCCCCCTGTTCGCTGCAGAAACCGAAGGGAGCTTGATTTGTGAGCTGGTCACCGCACTATTTATAATGCCGCCGTTTGCCTAGAGTATTCGGTTCGGTTCGGGCTTTCCCGGTCCACCTCCAAAGAACGCCGTACGGCATAAAAATGGACACCACAGCCATGCGGGCCAGATAGGTGATAGATAAACGGTACAGAACGGATGAATGAAATCACACAAGGGAACGGAAAAAAGAGTCGGGAAGGTGACATAGGAAAAAAATGGGAAATCCAACTACTAGGCAAGATCAGACGGTTCAACTCCGTCCCATCGCCGGAAACGGTCCTCCTGGAGACTCCGGGCCGACTCCGTTGAACTCGGAAGGAGAAAAAAGATAAAAGGGAAAAGAAAACATCGTTTCTTGGCCCTTTTTGACCAGCGTGTGGTTGGCGCAGCGAGGGAAGGGACCCAACATCCAACGGCCGGACGGAGGATGAACGCATCCAATAAATTTTCTCGAGGGTTGATACTTTGACCGCTAACTTCGTCGTAGGTGAATGATAAAGAAAACATTAAATATTTTATGTGTTCCATAGATTACTGCTTATATTCGGTTTTCAGGCAATTAATTATGTAATTAATTACTGAAAAGCTGCTTGGCCGGATACTAAATCAGCGGAGCCGCAGCGGACGACACTCTCTCTCGCGCCTGTGGCCTCAACTTTCGACTAGAGTGCGGCACCGGACACCACGGCGTGTCGTCGTGTTTACACTCGCGGGACATTTGGAGATTCCCCAAAATAAGACGAAGGGAGAAGAAAGTCATTCGTTTGATCGTTGGATGCTGGACCGAAAGATTTTTCTCTTTCTTCCCCTTACTTTTCTACTTCATAGTTAATTTTACTTTCATCGAACAGAGCCCCCGAAATGATGCCAACCTCACTCTGATGCACGTTGCAGCCGAGAGATAGTGGAAGACAAATTTGCTGGAGTTTGACTGTTTTTCTCCGAAAATCCATCATCTCTACACCACTGCGTATTTGGTGGACAAGGAACATGGTGATCGATCAAAGATTCATCTTCACCACGAGCGCAACCAAAGCGGAAGCTGGTTTTACATCTTCTGTCTTTGGAGGAAATCAATGTAACAGAAAACTATCTCTTCGATCTAGTGGGTTTCAGTTTGTCGATGGAAGGATCTAGGAAGCATGACTTTTGAACTTCACCATCGTTTGTGTTTGAAAACCTCCTAGCCCTTACGCACTCCGCAGGAAATAACACACCCTGTATTAGACTCGAGCCAAATGAGTCACCTTTCCTGCGTTGTGTGCTGAATTTTTGATGATCCATCCATCTCCCAATTCTGCCGGTTTCCCTAGGAAGCCAATGAAAACTAGATTGAAAGTGGTGAGGGAAATCTCAGTTCGTATGTTCCAGTAGTTTTTGGCGATAATCAGCATTGCATCGATCGGAGCCGAACGCAGCAGATGTGTCGTTCATTTATTTTATAAATATTCTAGTGCTCACCCAGCCGAATTGCTAACCGTTGCGTCATGCATCATTGATTTTACTGCTCCAGACTGGTTTTGTAGTTCCCAAGAGGCGTTAAAATAGGTAAACTTACACTTGTGGCGATCATGTTAAACTCAGAGGGCACATTTCTAACAGTAATCATCAAAAGTATTGCTAATTTCCATGACAAAGTTTAGCATGTGAAATTTTCAGTCAATAATGACTTAAAATGAGGAAGTTTTACAATTGAAAGAAGACAAGGTCCTTTTCCATTACTAGTGAACAACTTTTGCTATATTTAGTTTTTCAACGTATAAATGACGCCAAAATTGGCTAGAAAAATAAGACTCAATAGGTTTTAATAGGAACTTTCACTGTTTTGAATTCAACTTTTTCTTACATTCATTACACATTTCACATTCACAGGCTAAGGGTACTTTTAATATCAATACTTGAAAGATCGTAAGTAGTCTAAACTTATTGGTTAACTTTATTGTTCGATTAGTCATTTGAATGTTTAATGTATGTATATTTATTGTCAACAACTCATTGCCATAGTTTTAAATTAGCTTTGAAAAAACAAAAAATCACGAAATGATTTAAGAATTTTGTGTGATGAAGTTGGTTTGAAATGATTTGTGAATTTATTGATGAGATTTTTGTTCAAATGGGTTTCGAGTTTCTGTTTAATTACCAGGGGTTGTTTGAAGTACCCTAATTCCTCTGGCTCAATACACCTAGCCGGCATAGATAGCATCAACTAGTCCTAAACTTCAACCAGACATAACCGGGAAGACCCCGAGTGGATTCTTTTGCCGTGAAAACCGTCACCAGTTAAGCGGATTTTTACTGTCATTTGATTTTCGGCGCAGAAAGGCCGCGACGTCGGGCCATCGTGGGTCGAGCGGGATTGTGTAACATATTCTCGTCACGTCAACTTCACCTAATCCTCGACGCCCCGGACGCGAACCGCCGAGAAGGAACCAGACGGCCCTTTCCGTGTTTCGGGCGTTGTTCCCAACCCTATCGGCACCGGGTGATCAACAATGGCGGCGAGCGGTCGAGAGAGTACGATCGTAATGCATGTTAATCCTTTGTTGATATTGTCTAATCACGTTCCATTAGCATACTTTTTGTGTGTTTGTGTGATGTGACCTTTCGGGGGTTGCTTTTTTCCCGCTGCAGTCCGCCTTTGCATTCCGGCAATTCGGGTTCCGTGGGACCCTCGGGTTAAGAAGACGGGCCTGGGCCATTCTTCTGTCTATTAAAAAATAGTCGCTCCTAATGTGACACCCAAAAAGCATCATAATTGTGCTGCGCTATTGTGTTTCCTTTCCGACGTAGGGACACACGCACGCTAAAGGAGCATCGATATCCAGTTCCGTTCACCAAGATCGCTAGAGGCTACGGTGTGCCGTCCGTTGCAGTTACCAACCTTCCAGTACGAGGTGCCCTTTACCCTTTGTGCGTTGCAAACGATGGAGTCTGTAGTTTTTTTTACCCCTCCGTCGCGTTGTTCATTTGTTTGTACAGGTGTTGAATTTCAGCTGTCATTCCCATCGGGCTCGACGTTGAGCGATTCCTCTGATTCCGTCGACTTGTTGCAACCATCTCGGGTTGTTTTTTTTCTACTCTCAAATATTTAATTCTTCTCGGTACGCATCTCGTTTGCATAAATTTTACGCTTAAATTTTCTAATTCTCTCCCTCTTCGCGGTGCTGTTGTAACCTCTTTCAATCGCTTTGGTCGAGCAGTGGTACATCATATTTACCAGGTTTCTTTTTCCCTTCTCATTACACCCGAAAAAGCCAACAGCCGCGTTTGGCATGCTGCGTTTTCAAGGTTTGGCCCGAAAAGAGTATCCAGTATGTCAAGGTACCGCAGCGTGCTGGCTTGACGTTCCGTTCCATCCCGGCGGGACGGCGTGTTTGGAAACATCCGAGCATACCATTGCAATCATCGGCATGGCCTTTTATGTTGCGCATTTTTTGTCCTCTCTCTATCTTTTTCTCTTTGTGGTAGCGATGGAAGCTCTCGGATCATGAGGGGTCGTGGTCGTGGAACAAATTGTTTGCTGCATTCACGGATCCTTACCGGTTTATGATGGCGTGATGGATAGTTGTCCCAAATACACGTTCGAATGCGTGTGTCATTATGAGGTGGCTGAAGCAAGTTTTGTATGCTAGACGCAATTGAATGTTGTGACTGGTGTGTTGTATCAACTCGTTTTCGTTTTTTTTTTCATTTTGAAAGCTTTATATATCATTTGATCATTAAATTATCAAAAACAATTTAAATTATTGCACCAAATTATAAATTAGTTCGTAAAACTAATCATAAAAACGAGGATTTTATACATGTTGTGTTTACAATGGTGTACAGTTCAGTATACAAAATAAAACTATGAATATGAAAGCTTCGCCAATTTTTACAAATGAGCAAACATTTTGATAATGAAATACGATTTGAAAAGATTTCACAATTTATCTTGCATGTTTTTAAAATGAATGGTCAAAGCTAATGATGCTAACAATGCGCTCCTATTTCACTAAACTGTTTGTGAAAATCGGGAACTATAAAAGTTTGATTTTTAAATGGAGTGAGTTTATGACCAATATTTCTATTCATTCTATGAAACATTCAATTTTACAGAAACTGAAGTATATTAAAACTTACTGGTTAGATATAAATTTTGAACAAAGATAGCGAAGTATCTTTCTCCGAAATAAGTCTTGTTATGTTGAAGAAAATCTATTAATCTAGCTTATATGTTATACCACACACTTTTAATCCACTCCATAATTTAATTTATATAATAAAAAATAAACCAATGAAGAAATTTAAAATTGTTTTAAAGTCAGTTTCAATGTGAAATCAAGGAATTATTAAAATCAAGTGAAATTTTTGAACATCAGACATGATTGAAAACATCAAACAACCATTAAAGTATCTAAATGACAGCATTTGTAAGGAATCTAACCACTCAACAATGAATCTATTACTGCGATGCATATCCAAACACCCACCCAATTACTCAAAATACACTCGACGATATTTGTTTGGCTCAACCGGTCCGATAAGCTACCGTTGAAAAATTAACCAACATTTTGTCTTATCTAACGTCTTCGTCTTTCAATGCGCTGTGAATCACTTGGCGATTTGCTACTCGAGCCCAACCAACACCCACCGGACTAAATAGATCAGATTGACGGCCGGTGTTTGAGAAATTTGCATTCACCAACGCCACGTCCGCCCCGGGTACATCAATTAGGAATGGAAGAAACGATTTTTCACCCTGACAGATCCTTACCGAGACGGAAATCGTGCCGGAATTCCAGCCGGTTTTCTTCCCGGCTTTTCTACGTCCCGGCCTTTGCTGATTGAATCACCGGGAGACTTCCGCGCACTTCCGCGAAATCAAAACATCAGTAGAACACTTGTAAAACGCTCGTTCGCTTCCTTTTGCTTTCGTCAGATAATAAGACAATAAATTAATGATCCCTCGACGGGGCCAACGGCTCGGTAAGGCAGAGCTTCCTACGCGCGGCTTCTTGTTTGTATTTTTTCCCATCGGCTTTGCGTATTCCGGTGAGTTTCGAAATCCTTCCTCGGCACACAGGAGAGAAAAAAAACCAGAACGTCCTAAACCGTCAAGAACTGTACGCCAAACCGTTGGTGAATGAACGAACCTATCGTTTGTCCCGATGATGAATCGGTCCGGTGTCTTTGATTTATCTTAAAGATTTCCTCGTCCACGGATTTTCCTCCTTTTGTCCGGCGCGAGTTATTTATCGCCCACTGTGCCGTACCGGGTTTTATGTATGTTTGTTAAATTCTGTCCGTTTGCTGTGACTGAAACTCGAAGCGTGCTGATTGTCGCCAGGAGGATAATAAAGTGACCCGATCGGTCGTTCGCCGAAGGTGTTTGCCAATCGATACGGATGGATCTAGAATTAGAACACACACACACGTACACACACATACACCCTCGAAGGAAGGTTCTTTGCCTGTGTATATATTCTAAAAGCAGGATGATATATTACCGTCCGGGGAGTTTGGGTAGCTCGTTTCGTAAACTCGGGGCCCAAAAGCAAATCAGTTGAATCTCTTTCGAAGCATTTATTTTGCGTTCGGGGTAAGAACCGGTCCCCCAGACACATACCCTCTGGACCAAATGAAAGCGACCGTGTAGCATAAGACAAAAAACAACGCACAGATCACAAGACGGAATGAAAAACCATCAGGCACTTTTTAATGGGTCTTCTATTAGCCAATCCGAACGGCAGGCACTTAAGGGCGTAACGATTTGCTGCACAATCGTTTTAAGCAGAGTAAATATTATTATACGATCGCTTTGGTTCCTGGACTGGCTCCTGAAGAAGTCCTTTTTCCCCAAAGAGCAAGCAAGCGATACTTTGTGCATTAAGGAGCGGCTGCATAATTGATAACGCAAAAGAGTCGGTTTGCCGGATGATTGCGCCAGGAATTGTGTTAGGCCGCGCTGGAGCTTTTCATCGCCGGGGAATAAATGTTCGAAATAATTGTTGGACTGAGCAGCAATATCCATTACTTTACTGGCTAAATTTTATTAATTTGAACAAGAACCGTACTTATTTCAAATGTTTGAGTATAAACTTGTAATGAATACAAAAACATTAAGTTTTTGTGTTTAAATTACCATGAGGGGGCCTTATTTTCCTTTAGAAGAAGTGAAATATGATTTGTGACTTGGTTTTTTATTTGTTTTGTTTTTTCATTATTATGTACCAGTTTCAGAATCAGTTCTTTGCAAATCTTATGCCTCGACTATGGTAGAAAGATTTTTCAATAGCTTATTACCAAACAGATTCAAAATGAATGGAGTCAATACTCTCTTTAATTATTTAATTTTGTTTTATTGTTTATTATTTTGTTTATTACTTTTTTTTCATAAAATATAGTTTATTTTGCGTAACACTAGAGCAGGGCAAATACCATAAACACAGGTGTAGTATAAACTTATCTACATAGACGATCGAATAGAGATATATTCAATATATAACATGCTCTTTTTAAAAACTGGCTTATGTGTTGACTTGTTTTATTTGTTATTTATTAAATTTTCCAATGCTATTTTAGGTGTATTAACATATTTTACGAAAAACAACTGTGGTCTTTGGAAGTTGTGCTTGCAAGAAAAAACTCTTCTGCTGTTGAAAAATCTTTATTTTTCTTTCATCTTTCTAACGAGATTTCGAATAAATATTTAAGACTTTTATTTTACGAGTAAGTAGACCAAGTAGCGGTAAAACATTCTCGGCCCCTCAAGCCTGATAGAGATGTTTCCCATGTTACTGATAACAATCCGTTCCATTGACACCTGACGTGAGTTTTGTGATTTCGTATGATCCAGTTTTGAACGCTGCTGCTGCTGGTGGATAAATGTATGCAAATCATTTGTACAAATAAGGCTTCCAGTAGCCACGCGGACGCTCGGGTTACGTCTTAATATGGATGTATTCATATTTTCGCTCGCTCACTAGCGTTACACATGCGAGGGCTCTTAGGTTCGCTGGTGGAAGCGACATTTATGGTGCTGCTGAAAATTGGGTTCATGTTGGGCACAAATGGACCGTCACGTTCGACAGCTCATCAGCGGGCAGCTCATCAGCGAGCATCGTTGTTAGAGCCGCGGTAACTCTGGGTGCTGGCACTGTTGGCGTTAGTTGTTTTGGCAGATTGATGATCTTGTCAGGCCGTTCGTTTTGTTTGGTTTGAGTTTTTTTTGTTTTGCCTCTCGCGCTACTACGTGATGCTCGTTGTCGGCCTTGTTAATCGCCGATGGAAACCGGATGAGCCATCGCCGGGCGGAGCGGGGGTTGAGAGTGCCAAATGGACATTAATATTTATTTTCCTACGAATCAAACCAAATAAAACAACGGAAAACAACAATCCGTCAACAGCTCCCGGACGGCGCGAATCCACGCCACGGTGGCCCGGCCGAGATGGATGGGGCCCGATTCGGGGACCTTGGCGCGTCATAGGCGCGAGAAGATTTCAATCACAGAATTATTGTTTGTTTTTTAATGGTGGAAGGCTTCTCCCAGGGCCCGGCCGCATACCTTTGCCGGCTGCAACACTATCAGATCTTGGTGGCCAGCGCAAAAGGATGCTGGCCTTCGGTGCTGGCAGCAGCCCGATCGAGTTTCCATCTCTCGCCGGGCGGTTGTGGTTTCTCGTGGTGGGCCAAACCATTAAAGTCGCTCGAAGCTGATAGCTCATGTCGCGCCGCAGGTTGAAGAAGAAGACGCTGCTATCTCCTGTCTCCCCGGAATCTCGATTGCACGGTGATACGGTGTTGGAGAATACAGCGGTCATTAATCACTTTGAAAAGTTGTTTGAAGTTTTTGAATCAACATGTCGTTTCTTTGTGAGAATGTAAAATAATATACAAACATTGCTCTAGTTTTCTTTTTTGATCACTCAAAACTCCAATTTATGAAAATGTTTTAAATGAAAACAGACTAGAAATAATTGTATGGAACGAGCAACTTGAATCAATAAAAAGTACTTAAACCTCCAAGTAAATTTAAATTTAAGGTGCTGCACAAAATCAAGCAATCTACAGATAATCTAGAGCTGTATAAACTTACAGCTCTCAAGCGTAATAGAATTTACGTGTTTATGCTATCTTACATAGAACTGTTTTCTTTCTAGTGCACCTTGTAAAGTTATGAACAGTAATTTGAATCGTTCTATTTATTCATTTAAAATAAACGCGAAATAATAGAGGAAAATTGTTAAACACTATCCCTTTCTAGCCAAACAGTAATAAGTAGAAGGTAATGTATTTGGTTAGTAGCATTCTTTTACTAGTTTAGTCTAGAAAAAACATGGCTGTACTCCACAACATTTTGCTAACTTGGTTAAGATGAACGTTTTTTCGAAATATTAATCGTTTTTAATCTATTCACTCGTTCCAGTGGTAACTTTAATATTTCATATATTAAAGTTAAAGTTTATTATATTTGATAAATTTTTGGTCCATTTACTTTTGTTTAGTGCGGATTTTTTTTTTAATTTTTTGAGGATTGAAATCGTTGAAGTTAAATGTATATTATGCTTGATTAAGTTCTGCACGGTTGAGTTCATTTGCTTCGGTCGACAATCCCACTGTGCGCTGGCCGTAGAAATCGCTTGGAAATCTGATGATGGACCCGTAATTGGGCTCGACGTAGATCCGTCGGGGCAAGGTGGCCGCTTGTGTGTAGCATGGAAGCACTCGAATTTCCGAGATCCAACCGCCCCCTCGGATGGCGTGAATTTATTGCTTGTCGTGTCGACCTGTCCGGCGGGGACGGAGAGAAGAACGCGGCCCGGCGAGGCGAGTATTAATCAAAATTGATCTTGTCTTTTCGGGTGTTTCGTGCCTCCAGCTTCCAGCGGCCACTCCGCTTTCTTCCTCCCTTTACGCAGCACCAGTCATTAGTCGTGCGTAAGGCAACACCAGACACCGCCAGGCGACAGACGCACCAAAACGCGCCTCGAGCGAATGAATCAGAACGGATTCCTATCAGGCCGGCGAGTAATCACCGGCTCAGATGCCAACGTTTCCCAAATGGGGGATAAAGGTTTTGTTTTTGACACTGTTTAACATTCGATCGGATAAGAACGCACTCCCCGAAATCGAACGCCTCCCGAAAAAAGCAAACTGCTGAAGCTTTGGAAAGGTGAATAGTTTTCTCTTAACTCTCCCCACAGTGTAGGGCATTAGAAGATGGGGTTGTAAGATGAGAGTGCAGAAGGTGTGTCGAGCAGCGTGTTTTTGGAGTTTTATTCACCCACAAAATAGCAGAGGTCGCTGGCGTTGATTTCCCAACAATGCCCTGACACGACACCGAGGCCTCTGGGTTTGCTTAATTTGTTTTCTGCAGATGACAAATGAACGTAAGGCTTTCTTGCCACGATGTTTCATAAGAATTCATGAATGTACAAAGATGCTACATGGCATTGTTTGGATCTGTGTCAAACGCGACGCAGAGGCTACGCAAATGAAGACACATTCGAAGCATCTTAAAGTAGCAAATCATTTGCATCAGCAAAGAGAAACAAACGGCTTTGTTACGGATGAGAAAGTTATGTAAGCCAAATCATAACTGAATTCCCCAAAAAGAAAAATTTGCATGGTAAAACAATTCATTGACTAAAACACATTCTCTTGTGACATAAATATGGCATTTTTCTTTTGGTTTTGCATAGAATGGTGGCGGGTCTTGGAAGCTTTAATTAATTTGTCCACCGAAGACAGAATTGCATCTAGCTGCTTCAAGGCTATTCATCATGCTCAACAAGATATAACATGGTTAAGAATTAAGTATTGTAGCCAAATGGGCTTGGTCAAAACGGATTTCTCAATGGGAACCTTTTTTATGTCACCTCACATCAAACAGTAGCAGTTCTCTGCAAAGGCTTGTTTTCTCGGTCTATAGAAGAATTATAAGTTACCGCATACAAATCCATGAAAAAGCAAACCATTTCGGATCCGATTCGTTACGATGTCGTAACACTTTGACATGGTTTCCAAACTTTTATTCTATGCACGCCGCCAACGCCAGTTTGTCGTAAATCACGGCCGAATCTGTACCAATAAACAATCGAAGTCGTTCGAACGCATCGTGGTGATAAATCAAACATATCTCATCCTTCGGTCAGAAGCTACTACTGACTTCATCGAACCAACGATTTGCCAACCGTGCCCGATATCTGGAAACTTTGAACCGTGTCTTTTTTTGCCCTTCTGTTTGGCAAGTTTGGTTCTTTTTCGACAAACACAATTCACAAAGGACCACTATAACCATTTTTAGTTTCACCCGCAACCGACTGGGTCCGCTAGGGGCGATCGTTATCGTTATCGCGAAATGTTCCGTGCATAACTGCGTTACGTTATGCGATATTGCGGATCGCTGGAAGGGCAAACTTTCAGTTTCGGTTTCGGTCGTTGCAGCAAGAGATAAAAGTCCAATGTCGTTCTTGTCGCTCGATGTGAGCGCTTGAAGTTTTGCGAACGATTAAAGTACGATAAATGGAGTATTATGTGGTTTCTAAGGGCGGAAGTGTACGATGCTGAGATGAATCGAAGCGTTGTTTTCTGATTCATTGAACAATGTTATCTTATATCACAGTACTGTCTTGTGATGTGTCTAGAGAAAAAGCTAAGAGGAACACTTGACAAGTTTATGTCATTAAACTAGAAAAGTTAAAGTTATGCTATCCGAATAAAACCAAAGTAACAGTAAAACCAAACAATAAGCTGCAAAAAAAACAATATAATTCTTGTAGTTCTTAGCTTTAAGAAAGGAAAAAACATGTCTACCGATGACATCAAAACTCTGGAATATTTTCTATCATTCAAAGAATTACTTTGAAACTACTTAAAGAAATCATCGAACGATTGTCTCAACACTGTCATGCTGGTATTGCGCTAGTCATCACAAGGCTTCAGGTGATGACCGTTAGGCACTTCCGTTTATCAGATACACTGTCATCGTACGCTCCCGTAACCATCGCCAGGGAACTTAGGAACGAGAAAGCAAAGAGGTAACATCATCATCTTTATCACATCGCTTGCACGACGTGCCACAAGACGATGCGGCGAGTGCCTAAATCATTCCGGGGAGTCTGCAAACAACAGAAAAAAGCCAAGGGACCGATGCACCACTAGAAAGACGCCGGACGACCTCCAGGTCGAACCTAGTTTGATAATAAAATTTGATACGGCATAAATATTTCAGCCCGGGAAATCAGATACTTTATCATCTAATTAATTTTTCAACCTCAACCCCGCAGGCGACGCAGGAGACAACAGCGTTGAGAACTGATCGCGATTGTGGTCGCGAGCCGTTGAACCGAAGGGAATTCAGTGCTGCTCTACGGAACGCCCGTCAACGATTTACGCTTGATGTGTGAAACTTCAGCTGCGCGGGACATAATAACAATAAAACAGTCGATTTTACAGTTAGTCTTCATTTCGTCGGCATCCGCAGCGGAGCATCGCCAGCCCTGGCCAGCTGCAGAAAACCGCGCGCGATGGCGTCTTCCAGCCGGGGGAAAAATTGGGGTTGGTTTCGATTTTCAACGCCGGAACTCGCCGGACCTATCGGAATCTTAGATTATGTCATTTCAGCGTCAGCCTGGACGCGTGAGTGTGAAACGAGTGTTGATCCATTTTTGTCTTCCCTTTTCCTTCATTTTCCGCCACCTTTGGCCCCCGGGGGCAGCGGGGTGTGATGAGTTTAGTTCCGCGACAGGTGAGCGTGTTCTCCCGAGCGAAGATTCAATTAGTTTCCCCACAGTGGTTTCGGCGGCATCCTCGAATTAGCGTCACGGAAAGCGGAGTAGCTTGTTTGACGTTGACGGGATGGCACTTCCACCGGGAGTCGAGTGAGAAGTTGGGAAAATGTGAATTTTTAATTAAAATCCATCATGATAGAGTGGCTAATTTGGTGGTCAATGAATTGATTAAAATAAATTTATTTTCTAGCCTACTTCCCAAACGTTTGGCAATGAACTATTTTATATTTGCAGTCGATCAATAGTTGTGAGTTTCGTTATTTTAAGTATTTTGCTGGACTGATGAGTAATAACACCTTAATCAAAAGGGGTAATAGAAAATTTTTCTTAATAATTTCTTTAAAGTGAATAATACAAGTGAGAAACGGAGAACAAAATATTTCACTAAAGGTTTTCCTCTACCAACGAAGTTTTTATTTAAAAGTTTTGCTTATGGATTGTTCTCGAGAGCAAAAAAACTCTATTTCATTTATTTGCTAATAAGCGGGTACATAATGCCATTCATTATAATTAGCAGCCCTTTACTTTCTCTCATATTAAGAGATAATTAGCGAGCTTGCTGTTAATAAGCTATGTGAATTCGTTTTAATTTAGCTACGGTGTATCAATAAATCACCTTCCACAATCTCTCCAATCACAAACATTCTTCCTACAGGGCTTGTTTTTATGCTTTTTTTGCTATAAAACGTCACAAAAATAGCTTCGACGAGGTTGAAATATCATCCATTTCGTAAAAAAACCGTCCCTAGCCAACACCCCACTGTTCGCCGTTCAGTAACAAATTAAGTTTCATAGGGTTTGCCGTGAAAAAAGCGAGCGATATAAAAAAAAATCACCAATATTTACATGGAAAATATTGAACATCAATTTTGATTAATTCCGCAGCGAAAATCACGACCATTTGCCGACCGCTCCGTGCGTCCGAGCGCCGCCAACGTGGTCCGCAACAGCTGGACCGATGGATTGGACGTGTCCTGCATGCAATAAGCATATGGTGCACAGGAAGCAAACGAAATGGGAGAGGGGAATCAGCAGCAGTGACGAAAAAAAAATCATTTATCACCGATGGTACCTGATGGTACCTGACGCGGCTTGTTTTACCAATTTGATGTTGCACCGTCGGTCGGGCAGCTGAGGGTAAATAAAACAACCCCCCGGTCTGCAGCACACCGAGTCACTAGGCACTCTGAGTTGGTTTAATATTCTGTCGAATCAGCGTGGACTATTTTTTCCCACTTTTTCCTTTTCGGAACACCCTTCAAATAACATTACGCAAAGCTGATGAACCAGATTTGGCCGAAAAAAAATTATTAAAAAAGAATTGATCGAAAATAGCCGATAAAAAAAACCCATGACAAAAGTAGAAACAGTCCACCACTCGGCCATGACTAATTCTTATTGCATATGTTAGGTCGGAAAATTGTGTTAGAGCGTGCACACGGATTCGCCGAGATTCACGGTAAATGTTTTGATTTGTGAATTCGTTCCAGCTGATTTTGTGCACATGTTGTTTTTCCCTGTTCTAAAGAACAATGTCTAAAGGGAAAAGGGAAGGTTTCTCATGCCAACAATGGACAATGAAGCACACTGATTTAGGAGAACTGCAGCGTACTTTGTTGTCCTTGGATATGGTAGATTATTTTGCCATTTTACTGTTTTTTTTCCGCATGGAGTCTTTTTTGAGCTTAGAACTGCACATTTTTTCTGGAATTTAACAAGAAAAAACATAGGATAGGTCAGAAATGTGGTATTTCTTTCTAGTCATATTCTTAATGTGCTGTGTACTGAAAGGAAAGTGCATTTTCAAGCAACTTTTCTTCGTTTCTCTCTTTGCAACGTTGCACAACAATTTTAAATAGTTTCCACCTCATAAATTTGTGATAATCTTCCATTATTGTTGTATTCCAGTCTCATAAATCTGAGCTTGCACACTTATGTGGCAACAACCCAAAGGCTTCACGAAATTGCCTCATAAGTCTCGAAACAAAAAAGTAAATATTGCAAGAATGCAACTTTTTCCTATACAATACAAATGGTATGCACAAAAATTTGCTTCTTAGATTGAAATATAAAATTACCTTATGTTGTGTCCAGTATTTTGGTTTCACACATGCCGTAATCGAATCCATTTTTCCAATACTATTTGCTTGAAAGTTTTTGAATCTTTGAATCACATAAAACGTTAAAATGGATAACATTTTGTTAAAGAAATACATCTTAGCTTAGTACAAACATGATTTCAATTATCGCAGAAGTATTCATCCAAACCCATTCTTTTTGTTGAGTAATTTGGCATCCGAAACATTGCTCATCATGTAATGTTATCATTTATGAATCTTTTACGGTTTATGATTTTATATTTAATTCCTTGAGGACATCTCGTTAACGAGTTCTTTTCCGTGTGTTTATGTTTTCTTATGCATCGAGACAGCAAATGCTCCACATAAATGCGATTATGATTTTCCGAGCATGGACGCCCCGGGGGATCCAGAAAAAAAGCGGATCGTGACTCCTAGGAGACACCGGTACAGTGGCGAAAAGTGGTTGGAAAAGACAAACGCTCGTGAAATAAATCACAAAACACTTTTCTTCACATCTCAATGGTTGGTTACTTGAGCTGCTCGTTTTGTTTTCGTTTTCCAGACTTGCGGAAGGGATAGCTAAACCACTTCCTTCGCCAGTTTTTCCGAGCTCGGTGTTGGGCTTCGCTAGGAAAAATGGATCACCCAGTGCACTTGGGACACGGGACAAGGTGCTTCCCCGAGGGCCAACAGGTGAATGAAATTATAATTTGCTCCCCAAGCCCGTCGACTGGATTGTTTTCCCCGGACAAGGCGTATTCCATTATGGTTGGTTTTTCATTTTCCTCCTTGCTCCTACTGCCTTCCCGTCCTTTTCGAGAACGCCCTCCGCTGGTGTAACGGGGATCTATTTTTTCTAGTTCCTCCAGTCTAGAGTTGGTCTACAGCTCCGATACCTCAAGCCCAAGGGCACATGAAACGCACCCCGGGAAGGAAAAATGATTTGAGAGTTGTGAGTCGCCGAACGGGACATCCACAGTCCCTTGCAGGTGGCACGGGTTGGGCAATGAATTATTTACTCTCGACGGAAACAATGCTCCGGTGCGCTCGGGTTAGCCACGGAGCGAAGGTGGCGGTCAATATGGCGACGACGGTGACCGGCCGTAGTGTAGTGGAGGACTTTACGCCGAACACGACAAGCCGAACCTTTAGCCAAGGTTGCAACGGGTTTGCCGGATGACGAGCCCTTTTTCCCAAAATACAGGACTTTTGGATGAAAGGGAAAAGCAAAACAAAACAGAAAACTCAATCCACAGCATCGCCACAGTTGCGTGTTGTTGAGTTTTTGGAGGTTCTTGATTTATTAATATATTTTCGGTGTTTGCGTTGGCTGTCGAATTTTTTACCCCTTTCGTTTCACTCTCATTTCCTGTCATTCATGAATATAGATCGAAATTTTTACTGTCAAGTGCGCACGGATGAGTATCGGTTTCGGTTTCGCTCTCTTGAAAGCTTCATGGGCTTTGGGTGAAATCAGTGAAACATTGTTCATTGGATTGCATTTGTGATATGAAAACATAATATTTATTTTGTGGTAACCAAGAGTTTTTATTTGATGCAATAATAGGTTTGGATGGTCGTGGGTTCGATTATTTTCTTGAGATTAAATTGAATTCAATTTGCAAAATAAACCAAATATGCCTCAAAAATTAAATTACTTATAATAATTATGAAAGTTTTGCAACTTCATTGCCATCTGTAGCTTTAAAAAGCCGCCAATTATTTCATGGACTGTTTCCGTTTGAACTGAGGGATTACATTACACAAAAGCAAAATGAACGTCACATTTAAATTAAGTTCCCCATAAACGGATTGACATCAAAATACCATTACTGATTCATTTACCATCTATTATCGCTTCATAAACCGCTCCACACTGGCATTTGTTTGATCACAAATCGGTGAAATTATGAAGCTCCTCCTCCACGGGCGTCCCAAATTCCGCGAGACCGGAACATCTTTCCACCAAACACGGCCGGTGTGTTACGTGACCATGTGCATAAAATCAATTATTTACAAATTATCATAATTGCATACGCGGGATAAACAAATCCCGCCCGTGTTTTCCCGAGGTGTACCCGAAAAAGGCAAGGTTTCCATCCAGCTGTTGACATTGTGCTGGGGCGAAATTGTTTATTGATTGAATATCGGTAATTAAAAGCTATCCAACGGTACACCTTTTTCCCTGCATGGAGGTGTTTTTTCCTCCCAACACTGGTAGGCCAAGTCCAAACACGCTATGCAGTTGGATATGGGACTGGTAAACCGAATTTGCAAACATGCGTTTGTTTCCATTTTCCACTTCCCCGAAAACGTATCGAGTGGCCAATGTTTGCTAGCGTGATTAAAATGATTTCATTATCCCAGAATTGGGAATGAATTTCCGAGTACGCGCATCAGTTTGTTGTTCAAATCTCTGAAATCGTTTGCCCATAAGCTGATGTGCGGAGATTTCCATGGTTGGAAGTTGGGGATTGACTGCCATGGAGTTACTCAAATGAATTTAAAATGTATTACCCATTGAATAAGATTAATTGTGGATGAAAAAATGAGTCTATGATGTGATAAATGTTCGTCTAAAACTATTATCTTTTTGTTTCCCTTGATTCTGCTGTCAATCGTTTTTAATAGACGGCTCCAATTGACTCTCGAAATAAACAAACCACATAAATTACTATATACCGCCATTATGATCGTATCAAATGTACTTAGTCCACCGTATAATTTTACAACACCAAACAGTGTATTATATTTTCCTCCGCAATTCACAGCCATGAGATTTCTTCCATTTAGCGTGACCGTAAGCCCATTTCCATGGGGTAAACAGTTCAGCAGATTTAGTATGAACCATTTAAGGCCAACGGTGACGGTCAAATAATGTAATTAACCGTGGCACACGGCGTGACAAAGGCTCGGACGGCACAAACCACGTAAACGACCAGGCACCTCCATCCGAGACCGATGTGTTGGGGTCGTTACACGCACGTGAATGGGGCGCCCAGTGCTTTACACAAATCGAGCCTTTTGTTCCTATGTATGCGCGGTAGTGTGTGTATGTGTGTGTGGTGTGCTTTGGTTTCGTTTCGTTTTCATTTTCGTGCGCTGTTGGCCACAATTGGATTGGATTGGTTGGTGAAAGAATGAATGAATGGATGTGTTTGTTTGAGAAACGGTTTCAATTTATGACTCCGCGACTTTCCCGGCGAAGGTAAAGCAGCATGATTCAATTTTCATTTCCCGACCCGGAAAAAAAGTGCTCTCCCATGGGCGCAGGTTGTCCGATTTCCCCCCCGGGCTCGTGGCAACCTGCGGAAACTCGGTGCCAACCGAACCTGCTTACCGTAAAGAGGCCTCATATTTATTACCCCAAAGCACGTTATGGGGTTTCCTTTTATTTCCTCCCTCCCCTCCACCCCAGTGGTGCTGATCCGCGGGCGATAAAGAGTTTTCATTTCATTTGTTTACGGTGGCGAGCGTTTGCCGACGATGGTGCGATAATATCTGGGAAAGCTTCACCACGGCTTCACAGTGAAGCGTGTGGTGTGTGGAGTGGCCACAATGCATTGAACGGAATGGTCGGTGGTCAGTTAACTTTCACCAGTCGAGAACGTGCTCGACGATCGAATTGTGGTTTCCCGTTGGAAGGGGAAGAAAATCCCCTTTCCCAAGCGCTGCGAGCGAGAAATACTTAACCAAACGTAAATCCACTCGATCTGCTTGGACTGGTCTGGAGTATCCTTCGAGTGCCCTCCAATCAATGAGATGCTCGTTAATGCAAATTTGAGGCTACGTTTGCTGATCGGGGAAAGAAAGAAAAAGGTACTACTCCATCCTACCCGGCAAGGACATTTGTTGGACGATAAGTTTTTAAACTGTTTCGATTACCATCCTTCTTGGTATTCCCTTTCGAACGGATCTAACATTTACTGGCTGCAGTTGAAATGAAAGTCAAGCGCCCGTTGCAACGACTGCCGATGCCGAATGCTTTCTTACCATTAGCATAAACAATGTCGTACGCCACCGGCTGCACCGGCAACCGGAAATTGTGCTCCATCGGCGCTATCAGTAGGTAAGAAAAGTTTCCTGTCACCAAACCGAACACTTGCCTGAACCCGTTCCATCGCTGAAGATATTTGGAATATTTAAAAATTCAAATGAATGCTCCTTTCGCAAGCCGTCTCGGATCCGGCCGGGGTCAACCAGGTCAGGCGGAATAATTATTGAATCGGGTTGCGATAAGGAAAAACATTGTACATTGTTTCTTGCAACAAAATGGAAAAGAATTTCCACTCGAACCCGCATTGCGGGCCCAACGAGGGGACGACGTCGGGCGATTCGATTCGTGATGGAATCTTTTCCCTGCTAGCCGAGCTTAGAAGCAAATTTTACGGCACCGGAAAACTGCATTACATTCTCCGCCGGAGGGCATAGTTTCATTTCATCGTGTCCGAAAGGGACAATTTATACCATGCCGTTGTTATCGGGTTTGAATTGGTAAATGAGTTTCTTTACCGAAATGAAGCAGAAATCTAGCAGTCGAAACATTTGCATTTTGTCCTACGTGATGTAAGTGGATTGCATTTCAACGTGCCCAACGTACACGTGTCTCAAAAGTCTAGTATCTTTTACAAGAAAATGCAAATTTGTTGATTTTTGCAATTGAATTAAATCATCTACAATTGACCTGCTAATAGCAAAGGGTTTGTTTTGTAATTTGTGTGTTGTCAAATCAAATTATCTAAACTATTTTAATGTCTATCAAAATATTTGACGTGATCTAAAAAATATCGAATCAAAATTTCATCCTTCACTTTCACTTTCAATTTCAAAACTCTTTAAAATGTCAATAAATTAACCCCGTTCACCCCCATGTACCATTTAAATTGAATTCACGCTAATGATTTGTTTACATGAAATATTATTTTCATTTATAATCCGTCAGTACGATTTGTTTTCGTTTGGCAGTGCACCGACCGAATGGGGCTTATTGGAAGTGACATGTTGCCGAACACGGACTTTTAATTGAAATTTAACAAAACAAACAAACAGAGACAATAGAAACAATTTAACATCCGGCCAATACGAAACTCGCCGGGCCCAACCTCGGGTAAGTGAGTGTTTGTTTTTCCGACCGCTTATTTGTTAAAAACATCATGTTTTTCGGAAACGCGTCGCGTGTCCCGCTCTCGCCCTTCCCCGTCTTTTCGGGTGATGTTTTGACATCAACTAAATTACGACGGCATACTAGAGCCGGTTAAAGAGAAACAAAAACGTAACATAGAAGAAAAAAAGTACGCAAACATACACACATACCGGTGGATTGCTGGCAACCGAATTGGATAGTCGAAGCGCAGAGTGATCCCTTTCCCGTGACTCCCATTGTCGAGTCGGATTGAAATGGCGGAAAATGCGAAACTGCAACGTGAAGCAAACAATCAAAACATCTTTAATTGATATGTCAGCAGCCATCAATTTCGACGCGCGCTCGGGTTCGGAGCGGACGATGGGAGCTTGCGGTGCGGAATGTGGGCATAGTTTTCCACGACGTTGCACACGTTTTTCCGCACGCACCAACCGGGACAGGAAGGAAACGAGCAAAGAAGGAAACTCTGACAGGACACGAAAAATCACAATGACTCAGGCGTGTTCCGCGGTGGCTTTGGTGGAAAAGCATTTTCCCACTCAAAATCTAGACCGTGCACGCATGACACAATAATGTTGTTTGTGTTCTGCACATTTCGGAGCGAATGGCGGGTAAAGTCTTCGAGAACGGGAGAGAATGAAACAGGAATGCCACGTATAATAAAGCAATGGTAGCGTAAATAACTGCTGCCCGGTAAGAGGTTTTTGATTTAGCTCCTTCGGGCAAAAGTCGTGCGGCTCGATGGAAAACGGAGTCGAATTTGCAGCGTGCAGCTTTCCTTCGTTCCCTTTTCCCTTTCGCGTTAGTCTCCCCGCAAGCGCCTCTTCGAGGTGGTCTCATTCGTCCGAAAGCACAACCGTCGCCACAGAAGAGCCCATTTATCAACGAATGTCTTCCGTCGAGGATATAATGCGTCCTGTGCTGTCTTCAGGAACGGTGAGCGCCGGAAGGAATGGGGAAAAAAATTCACAACACTCGCTTAATCGCTCGGTGCCGAGTGCCAACTGGCTGCTTTTCGGAATGCGGACAGTTTATCTTAACTATCGTTGGACAGCCCTGATGATTTAGCCTGTACTTGTTGAGAGTTGATAATTAAAAACCACATTCCAAACTTAGAAATGGAAATATCGAATTTTATGGTAAATTTTGATTTTTTGATTGGTAGATTTTGATTTTATGGAAACATACATTCATATCGTATTTTTGTGCCTAATTTAGCTTCATTTTTATAAAACATTGTTGTAAAATACTGAAATTTAATTAAAAAATAAAACATCAAACGGGGTTGAATGTTAATAAAGTAATAAATTACAAGTGTGGAATGACATAAACTCTTGAATCCAAAACAAGAAGACTAATAAACTTTCAATTCATAAATAGTGTTCTAACCATATCGGTAAAACCGAAAATTTGGCTTGAAAGATTTAGCGTAAATTCGGCAATATTACGCAAACCAGTTTTTTTGTTAAATTTTCGATAACAATCTTTGTAATTCTTTATTTTTCTATATGTTATTGCAATCATGCTCAAAGACAATATTGATTTTTCATTATTTGTCCAAGCACTGCTTTGACCAACTGTGTTTATATTTTTCAAAAAGCTCCGTGGCCAAAATGCCTCACGATTCGTTTTCGCCATGGCGAAAAATCCTTGCGTGTGGAAAGTGAAAAGCAAACGTACTGGAGAAAAACAAACCCCGGCCACTGTGCCGAAGTGTATCGTATTGCAATCCAGTGTACCACGTGCGAAACAAAGAAGGCCCAAGAAGAAAGCTTGTCTTCCATATCCGGATCCCCGTAGGAGGAAAGAGTGACGCGAGGTTGCGAAAACCATCCGGTACATTTCCACCGAAAGTGAAGGAAACAATGAACGAGCGCAACGATATTGTTTTCCTTCCGATGAAATTGTGCCCCGAGGGTTGGATGAAGAATATTTCTCTTTTCCTGGTTTAATTTTGGCTTTTTCCAGTTTTTTGTTTTATTTTAGCCGAGCATCCTTCTTCTGCTTTTCGTGATGTTTTCATCTCGGTTGCTCCCGGCGGGCATGGAGTTTATGTGCGTAAGCGTACGTGCACGTGTGTGTGTGTCTGTGTGTATGTGCATCCCAGCGCCACCCATTCATTTTCCACCGATTGGTGATTTGGCTGCGGTTCGGAGGGATCCGATTATGCGAACCGAAGCGTGGCGGGGAAGGATGTTGAGCTGCTATAAAATAAAATCAAATTAAATTTATCTTCATTTAGAGGCTTTTCTCCCAAGTGGTACGCCACTCAGGGGTCTTTTCCGGAGGCAATGAACCTCGTCTTCAAACACTCCCGGGGACGTTTCCTAGATTCGGGCGATATTGCGATGGGATCACATTACCGAGCAAGATTAGGAGGCTGCTGTTGGTCGTGTTGGGGTTGGGAAACCAGAAAGTGATCGGTAATGAGCCGCAGAGGGAGGCAAATTCAAGGCACGTTTTTACGAAATTAGCACTTTGATTTTTAACAACGTAAACATAGCATCCCGAAGAGAGAACGGAAATCTAATAATTGAGTAATAAATAAATTTAATATAGGATATGCACATGATTCAAAAGAACTAATTTATAATCTACCGATTTTTAACAAATAAGATATATTATATTTCATGCAATAAAAATTTACTCCCAAGATATCAGATCCGTATCAAATGAAACAAAAAAGTATCAAAATGGCAACGAATCCCTTTGGAACGATACCAATAACAGCTATCGGTAAACTCGTGAGGGATTATTGGTTTTTTCCAATATATATTAAATACAATCCGTATCATAATCACATCGATCCCACGTTAGGAAATAAATTTCCAACGGCAGGCAGAAAGATTCGAATATTTCTTACATGCCACCACGAAGGATATGCATATTTGGAGTAAATATTTAATAAACCCCAAACCGAGCAACCTCAAAACAAGAAACCCGTGCCATTCTTAAACGAAAAAAAAATCCTTGCGATTTCATGATTCGTTGCTATGATGTTCGGTATACTTTTTTTCGTGCCCTATCCTGTTCCTTTGTCTTCCCCTTTGACATCTTGGCGTTGTTTTTCGTCCGTCAATCCGATAGGGTGAATCGGAAGGCAGCGTGACGTAAAGACCCCCCGAGTGAAGCCGGTTTGTTAACATGCCAAAAATGATTCCCCTCGTTCCCTTTGCATTCCCCTTCGTGTTTACCCCCTGCCCGTAAGATACTTCCGATTGCTTCCTTCCGTTCGATGATGCGATTCGCGGAACGTGTCACGGAGGAAAATTCATATAACTTCCGGAAGTCCGTTTCGTCGGGATTCGTGTTTTTTCTTCCTTATTTTTGTTGACTCGTAGGAAGTGGCAGCGCAAGTGGGCGAATTTTTTAAGAACATTAAACTTTGTTACTCTCCCCCTTTTACATTGCACCCTCGAGTCTTTCTTATTAAAAGCAAGAACACGGCCTCGAGGGGTGCTGTCGAACCGGATGGCCACCCCGGGGTCTTGGGTCCCACTCGGTGGCGTTCGATATCAAATATTTATTGAAACCCCACGCTCGGTTGACGACCACGGTGGACTGATCGTTTGTCGGGTGTTCATTCGTCACTCGAACCCAAAGGATGGGTGAATTTCCTTGTACGACCCTCGCTTGCCTCTTTTGGCCCAACTTTATGATCTCTAGTTCACGTCGGATGGGGAGACGTACGGTTTCGCATGCACGCTCGCACTTGCACCGGAGGGTTGCGGGGACAAACACACAATGTGCACTGCCCTTACGGACCACGCTACTTCCGCTTTCCCGGTTCCGTTTACATGGAAAGTAATTTAAGAAGGGGTTTTTTTTCTATTCTTCATCCTTTAGCCACTCGCTCTTTTCTTGCTCTATTTTGTTCGAGCACTTACCACAACAACGTGTCGGTTTACGTTCACTTGATGTATTCCTTGTCCGTGGTTTTTTTTCTTCAACGAGGGTGTTGCTTTGAAAAAGGAAAACTCCTGTTCCTTCGCTTAGATGACGTGTGGCAAAGGAATTTGCATTTCATGCAGCCAATTTCACTGCTGGCGTGCTGGGAAAAGGAAACGCAGTAAGACATTTGACTCACATGGTGCAAACACGAGCCAATCAAATGCAAAACAAAGAAAGAAGCTTAAGGGTTTGGAAGGGATACACGTATGGTTAAAGTAAGTTTAAGCTCAACTACAATGCGTATAGTTGGTTATCTGGGTCAATATTTGTACCATTTGTGTTCTCATAAGCAGTTTTTAAGGGAGACTCTTCAAAACAATTTATTGGAAGGCAGTAAAGTGAAAATATGAGTAATATAGTTTTAACATTACAATCTCAAAAAAATAAACAGCTTCCAAAATACAAAGCCATTTGGGGGTGCCCATGGCGCAGCGGTAGCGCAAGAAAACACCACGCCATAGGTGTGGGATCGAATCCCGAGTCTGGCACCCCCCGTTATTACGAACGGCTGACCACCGATCTATAATTTACCGTCCTTCGATCACAGTAACTCTCTACGTAGAGAGGCCTAGTCCCACTTGGGGATGTTGAGCCACATAAGAAGAAGAAGAAGAAGAAAATAAAAAGCTTAAAAACAACAGTTTTTTTGTCCCAACATCAAATTAAAGGTATATGGAATAAAATTAAGGATTTGACTTCAAATACAACGTTGCCGTAGCTGGCCGAAACAAATTTGGATAAATTATATACGCACAGCAATGCTTTGCTTAGCTTGAGGTTTCCATGCGATGAAATTCAATTTTACTTTGCATCAAATTACGTTTCATAAAACGAAATGTTTCCTGAAATTAACTTCCGCCTTGAAGCAGCCTGGAGAAAGGCGGGTGGTGAAGGGTTGTGTTTCCCCGAAAGCAACCCCCAATGAAGAAACCCATGCCCTGCCAGTGCAGTCAATTTTAAGACACACATAATCGCACATAAGTACAGTCGACCTCCTGGTCCGCGATAAAACTGCGACAACATTCAGGCGCAAACCCTTTCGACTTTCACCAACACTCGGGCGTTGGTGGTTTGGGCTTTGGGGTTGACGTTATCAAGGATCAAGGTATGATGGCTGCTAAGGGTGGTGAACGATTCCGGAAAATGGTGCTGTGCGGAGTTGGTGGGTGGATTTTATTTTCTCAAAAATTACTTCAAACGTTTAATCCTTTTCCTTCCTTGCCTTGCGAGGGCGAGGGCACGTAAGGTGACGTTGGTGATAAGGACGCCCCGTTTCGCCGATGAGCGAGAGCTTATGTCAAACGGAGCGTGTTGCCTTAACTCGCTTAGTCCACGACACTCCAACGCGATCGACTCCCCTTCCCCACTTCCGAAAGGACTTAATTCCGGACTATAGTAAAGAACTTCTGTCGCAAGCCGTCTTCTGGGGCCATCGCTTGTATCCGCAGACGATACAGGCATAAATTTTGCGCCAACGACGAAACCCCCGCTGAAGACACTCAGCGCTTTCCGGAGGTTTATAGTTTGCCTGGGGATGGAACTGGGGCGGGCAGCGAAACGCTGCCAAAATATTGTACATTATGCATATAATAGGGGGCCATAAAAGCTAAAATATGGAATCAACCCCGAAATCTCAGGGCAGGGAATTTAATTTTTCCCCGGACGTGAATCATTTTTATGCGACAATTCTATTAACTGCCAGCGAAAGGAAGTAGTTTTTAACTAGCACTATCAGTGTGCTGGCACCCAGACGGCGATACTATTTTAATAGAGTACCCCGTTCGTCGACTGGAGTCCGTTCATGCGCCTACAACATCCGCTTTTGGGAGTTGCAGAGCGGTTGGCAGGCTTTATATCTTTTATTTTATGATGCTGACATAGTAGAACAAGGACTTCGCATAAAGAACGTCCTGATAGCAGTGTTTAGAGCGGTCGAGCTTTTTTGCCAAAGATCAAATCTGAGTTGCATAAATCAAAAAAATATCTAGTTCGCAAGCATGAAAGTGATGAATGATTATTATTGTCAAACCGTGTAACATTATATTCAAAAATGAAAATTTCATTTTTTTTTTTCATTTTGAATTTCAATTCAAAATTTATTGATGTCATCAAGATTACATTCAAAATAAATTATATTTTCTCAGTTTTATACATCTATTTTAAAACACACAGCGTTTTTATTCAAAGTTTGAAAATGACTAAACAACGACCGTAACAGAATGTGCTTACAGAGATAGAAGGCAATCGTTTATCACCATCCTTATATCGATTTCAGAAGTTTTAAGGAGGAGATACATCGGGCATTTTTCATTAAATCAAACCCCTTCTATCCATTCCTTTTACATTATTGATTGTCCAATGGACAGCGGTGTCCGTTGTTGCTATGCTTTGGCATACCTGGGCAGCTTCAAAAGATAATCAAAACGTGATAAAAAGGAAAAAAATGAAAGGAAAATCAGGTAGACAAGCAAAAACCTTTATACCTCTTGAAGTGCCAGATAATGTTTACCTTTTCAGTCTTTTATTTTGAAATTTAGAAACATGTCTTTACGTACCCAGCAGGAAGCCTTGGTCGAGTAAGGATTCATTATGCTTTATGGTCGTTTTATTACGTAATTATATTACGATTCGATTTTGTTTACCCAACCGCGTAAGCCAACCACAGCCCATTGGGATGCTGTCCAATGGACGAAAATGCAGACGAAATTATGTCGAACAGACTCACCAACAACTTCTCTACGAATGTCCTTAGTTACGACTACCGTCGTCCATCGTTCGTCGTGCTGTGCGGTGCCTTGGTTCGTGAGTGCATTCTGGCTCGGTATCTTTTCGGAAGTAATCAAATTAATTTACTTCATAGCAACGGAACAGAACGACAGCGAAGACGACATATTTTTTCTCCTGCATTTCGGAACACTTCCTTGGTAACCAGTGGAATGGTGTTTGTCACGCGCTGATTGCCCACACTGGGAGGATTCGTTTAATTCGCCCTAATCAATTTCCCCCAACAAGCCAGCTGCAAGTTGGGGGCTTCCTCCTGCAAGATGCCAAGTTGTCGGAGCAGGTTTTTCTTCAGCATCTTGCAACGAGCGGATCGAGAAGAAAAGCGAAGCACAGCGAAGAAAAGCAAAACTAAATACACACAGAGCGTACATAAAAATCCAAACAAATATCGCTAATAAAGGGGACAGATGACGGCCAAACTCTTCGGATCGATAGGCGACCACAAAAAGGGAACGTTATTGATTCCGTTGCAGGACGCATTTCGTCTTGGTTATAGTAAAAGACGCCCAAGGAAATTTCGCCCTTATCCGAAAGGGACATTAAAAGATTGACTTCTGATGAGGACGGAAGAAATTACTGTACTCGTTGGTGGTCGATATTGGAATTGATTTGATGAAGAAATCCCCTCGCTCGATATAAATAAATTAATGCGAAGTTAATGATGGGTCAGTTGCCTTCTTTGGTGCAAAGATTAGTTCACTCAAATAGAGATATTAAATTTGGCTCGTGCTAATTGACATAATAGAAAAACTTTAATATGTTTTAATGCTTATTTTAACAACTTGTAAAAATAAACACTAGGAAAAAACATCTTAAGCTAAAGTAATGCTCCCACAAAAGAACTTCCATAGAATGAAAAATTGCTTGCATTTTTAACTATCGTTTCGTCCGAAAGGCTTCTTGCCCTTTGAAGTTGTGCGCTTTTCAGAGCTCCAGCACCGAACCGAAGAAAGCTGGCGTGCTGCGTTCTGGTTGCAATCGCACGAGTTGCCTCCGGCCAAAGGTACACACTGGCACGTTGTTGAGGCACGGAACTCAAACTGAACTTGGTAATCCTGCCTTAGTTTTTAATTAGTACTGCGTTTTCCCCCGTGAGGAATTGCAAGCGAGTCCTGTTCACTGTTAGTTGGCGTTTGTTTTTGTTTTTTTTTATGCTAGCGGTCCAAAATGTGAATACTTTGCGGTAGTATGTAAGCCGAGTTGCATTTTTCGGTGTTAGTGGTGGTGAAACGGGTGGTTAATTCTGGTGGATTTAAGGTGCATTACTTTACCTTTGAACAGCTCAAACTGCTCATTAGGTGCACCAGTTTTCGTTGCCGGTTAAAGAGTTTATTTTAATTTGAAGTTGCAGACCAGGGTTTTATTTTTAACTTTCATGCATACATTAGCACAAAACTTTTATGAAATGAAGTCTTTGTGTAGCTCAACATTGTTCGAGAAAGAAGATCTTTGAGTTTGGTAAAAGAAACAACATTTTTATTTGTTCAAGAAATAATTGTATTTTATTGCATTTGTATTGCTTTCCGGAGTTAAAGTTGTATGCCTCAGATTTTAGAACTTCTTTCTTATTTACTATAACCCGCATAGGAAAAATGGATCAGATTTGAGGTAATATTGCTTTTTTTGATATTGTTTTCTTTATAAAATATGTCTCCTTATATTCTAATTTACTCATTTTTTTCTCAAAAGTCATACTGTTACGGTTCAAAGCAACCAACAGAAAGGAAACATCGGCACCATCAAACAATCTATGTTTTATTTAAATTTGCCAAAAAGCAACGAGAAAAAGGTTTTAATTCACCTCAAACGCCGGGTGACAACTCGCATTCCTGCTTGTCACTCATCGCACGGATTCAGGAAAAACCGGCCCACACGAAGCAGCGTGTGGAAACACCTGAGCACTCCGGAGAATATCTCGCCAGGAATCACTTTATAATTGATTGAATGACTTGCTAATGCAGCATTAACTAACTACCTGATTGACACTATCGTGTACTTTTTATCTAAGCCCAGCGTCACTTCGGGGACCACGATCTTCTAGCCGCACGACGGGAACGGGAACGGATTGGGGGAAAAAGTATAATGTTGACGAACAAAACGAAGCATCAGTGACAGTTACCCGGTGTTACTTTTATCTCTCTGTTATACTCGTCACTATCTTCATCGGGTGGGACCCTGCGTTGTTCTCGGGGGAGCCTTCGGATGGCTTTGTTGGTGGAAAACAAAAAAGTATAAAGCAATCGTGGTTGAGAGGTCTTCTCCGACGATGGCAGACGGGTCACCGTGTTCCGTGGAGCGGGACGTACACGACTAGAAATCGTGAAGGTGAACCGGGGCGCGATAGAACATGTGATAGAGGTCTCTTCCTTGATTCTCGAGCTTGAGGGGAAAAAAGAACCTCCACATGACATCCATTTCTGCTCTCTGCCTCCTCTCGAGGTGTCTTTGTCGACTCGCGTTTTGTCTCGTACTCGTGTGGTGAACGGACTCGAATGTCGTACCACGCCGAGGTCGTGCTCGGTCTAATGTAACCATTGTCTTACGTACCACCTTACGTGACACCGGTGATGTATCACTTATGCACCACGTACGTACACCGTTTGCTACACTCCATCCGATGCACCACCCCATGACATTGTGGACCTATTCAAGCAGCGAAGATGAACACATCGTTCCTTTTTTCCAATCTCACAGACGTTTGTTCGTTCGTTCGTTCGTACGTTCGAGCATCCAATGCTCACTTTGATCAGAAATCCATTATGATGCCCATGACCTTGGAGTGGAGTTCGGGAGGAAAAGGTAAACCCCGCACATCATGAAATCATGAGTGCATTCTTTCCGCTTGTACAGCATTCGGGCTGAGTCAACGTGATAAAAACCAGCTTTTATTCATTCACTTTACAGCGCCATAATGGATGGCACAAAAGATTTCCACGTGAGCAGCTATCATCATTATTACGGTAATGAAAAGTTTATGTGGCGGTCTGTGCACTCGACGAATTTCCAGGATACTGTGGTACATGTAACACGAAATGGTGGAGAGTTTGTTTATTTCGTTGGAAATACTGTTGAGTAAATTTTAAGTGAACTTCACTGTAGTGAATAATTGTTTCAACATCAATTATTTGGTTTGTTAATAAACGTGTTTTATTTGATAATCTGTTGTTGTCCCAATTAGTTCTTGAAATGACAAATTTAATTTCACACGTTTCTATCAACAAAACTTGCTTCGGTATTGGACTATAAAATAATGATTTATTTCTGTCAAACAATGTTTACTTACATACCCAATATGCGATACACAACATTTTCCTGAACTCCAAACAAAAGTTAATGATGTTGCATTAGATTAAAATATGATTTAAGCTCAGGAAAAACAAAAAATAATATGCAAGTTAATATTGAATTTAAATGATTTTAGAGTGATACATTGTATTTGTTTCGTTCGTAATTGTCGTTTATTGGCCGTATAATTCAGACATTTTTGTAAGCTCTTAAAGAGTAAATGGGGCCCCGGCCTATCTACAACCAATTAAATTAAACTTTGCATTAGTGTTGTTTGATGAGTTGTCTTGAATGAAATTAATGAAAAATATTTGGGATACATGAAGCTTTTCCTCGACAATTTCCAATCGAAATAATTTAGATGCTTCAAGTTATCAACTTGTCTGTGGTATTTAACGGATTCATTGACCATCCAATTGGGTAAATTGAAAAATTTTGTCACATCATTACAATTTACCCCAGCCAAGTTTCACGATGCGCGTTTACTTATTTTGTTTCCATGTGTTTTCACTCGACTACCCGAACTGTCTTTTTCGGTATCAATTCGTCACATCGTGACACGTGCAGCTGATTGAGTCATCCGATGCATTTCGAGCATCCATTTGCAGGATACTTTTGAGCTCAAGCGACACACCAGCACCGGAACGCATGCTTTCATCCACAAATGGCTCCGACGATGTGCTTAACTTCTGTAGCGTGCGTGCGTATTCCTCCGGCATTGTCGGTTTGTTATCGGATCCTGCTGACCGTTGCAACCCCCTGGTGTCGGCTGCACCACCACTGGGATGCATTTAAGCCCGAGTCCGATGAAAGAATGAATGACGAGGAAAATTAGTGTTTTATGGAGAGCTAATTTGTGAGATACGACTGCACGATAAGCCACCAGCCTTCGAGTGCACTATTAACGAACCATTTGCGTTCGGGCTCAGTTTTCACTCGAGCTGGGGAAAACACTCGTGTGCTCATGCACACACCGAACAGCCTATAATTAACAGGAGAGGCTTCATTACGCTACTGTTTCTGCTTACCATAGATAAGCCGATGAGTTGTTCGTCACGATGAGTTTGGTTTGAGGCAATTGGGTGCTCATTAAGGTTCCTTTTAAATAAGTTTCCAGTTTGTTGCAGTGTACTCCAGCATCGATGTTTATTTTCACATAAATTAAAAATACATAAATTAACAATGTTATGAAAGATCATGTGACAACGCAGAAACACCAACTTCGCAAGGACCTTTGACGAACGAGTGTTGCGCGTTGCCTACACAAAGGCGCAAGGATAACGAACCTCGTATGGTATTACATGAATGATTCCAATAAGAATTGTTATTGACATGACCAATTTCTTACAGGATTTTTGCAGCCCTCCACCACCGAATTTTAAAAGGCACCGTCAGTTTGTTTGAGGCCTTTGAATTGTAAATTGTTTTATTTTGTAAACACTTGAAAACACCAACAACAATCTTTTCCTTTTTTTGAAATCGATCAATACAATTACAACTCATGCATTTTCCCGATCATTTCCCAGATCAACCAAATTTCCATGGTAAAATTACCGGGGAAAAGCATTTGCTGGTTTTCACCAAGCGCTCTCTCGATTCAACAAACCGACGTCTGACTTCCCGCCACAAACGGCTCGAAGAAGGAATAATTTTCCACAAACGCAAAATTTAATTTAGTCACGTTTTGGATGAAAATTCGTTGCGAACGAGCTAGGTTAAGCTTTCCCACTTACGTGCGGATGATGGAGCTGAAGACATGTGTTTCACAGGGGACTGCAAAATGGTGCCATAGGCAGGAAGCGGCACAAAGGGAATGGGTTCACCCGGGCAATATGTTTCCATTCTTATTTGGAGTCCGTTTTGCGGATGGATGCGGTACCCCCCGAAAAGCGGTGATGTTTCGCCGATGATTATCGATACGTTTCCCGATCCATATCGAGATGTAACGATGGGGCTGCCGAGGATGGCGTCTCGATGATAGCAATCATTATTATCATGCTCGTTGATACACGCAATGTACATACGAATGGGACGATTTTTGCGACATACGACATGATTTCGGAGCAGCCAACAAGAAAGGTTGGGGGAAAACATTGGGACGGCTAGAGTGAACATTCGTTCCGATCCGGAAGTCGTCACTTTCGGTCTTCGATTTTACCCTTAATCCATTCCGTCGGCTACGCTGGTCCAGGGTGTTCGGGGGAAAATTGGTAAACTTTATCGAAAGGATTTCGCAGACAGTCGGGTACGGGAAACTCCTTTCCGGCAGCTGCAATCACAACCATCGGTCGCTTGATTTTGTTTGGTTTCCACACCCATTTGGGGAGATCGAAAGTGAGTACGTGGGGAAAGCGTTCCTACGGGGTTTTCCTCCAGTGGCTATCGTGATGAGATTTTCGGTGCTCCCACATACAATTATTATTTGCTACCCTTTTATTATCCCGGAGACGGAGACACCGAGATTCTTGTCTTTTCCAGCTACTCCATCGAGGGTTGGGACCTAGGTTTTCGGATAATTTTCGCCCTCTTGTTGGGAGCCTCGGAGCACGTAGTGCAATTTTCTGGATTAATGGGATTACCTTGGGGATGGGGATAGGATAGTTTTTTGACGAAGCGGCTGCCAGCTTTGAGCATGCATTTCATTAAAGAGTGTATTGAGGTTTGGAGAAAGAATCGAAGGAAAGAAGAGAGATAGTGGACTAAATTTGGAAATTGACAGTCAAAGGACGT
>KE525335.1:628846-682756 GCA_000441895.2 Anopheles sinensis | reverse complement strand
CAATTATGTTTCAAGACCTGTTATGTTACATGAAATAATTGGGAACTAATAAACAGTTGGTTCTTTTATTCTTCACACATGAATTTAAGTATTTTATATTTTAAAAATATATTTGAAAATTGATTATTTTTCGTTTCAAATATAATACTTTTTAGCTTTTCTAAGCAACTTAGCTTTTCTTTAACATTAAAAATTTGTACCTTGGTTTTGTTAAAACTACATGAACATATTTTTCTTTCTGGTTTAATGCATGTTGATACCACAAAATTTTAAAACACAATCACCGGTAATCAATTTTCAAAAGCGTACAGTTTTAGTTGCTGTTAAACATACAAACGTAAGCTCATGCAATTTTATTTTTCACTCGAATAAATGTTTCACTCGAAAGTCCCAAAGAGTTGTTAAAACTTCGAATCATATAACAAATAGAAAATTCAAACGTTGACCTCTGTGATCTGTCATTAAATTTTATTTGTAAACCAAGTTTCCTTCTTCACGTTATGTTGCCCTGAGCACCAAGTAAAAACGTTATGTCTTGTTGATGTCACATCTTGCATCAATAGGTATGTGTGTTACTGTACCAACAGCTATTCTTAGATAACGCTCCTTAACCAGCAACATCATTGCATCATGCATGTTGATGCTGGACATGGTAAGTGTTATCCATGTTGCTGGATGCTGCTTATCAGCCCGGGATCGGTTCGAACACGAAACACGACAACTACCAACCATGCCAGCCGTTCCACCCAGCGTCGGCGTATCGATTGCCTGGCTGCGGCTATTGTTCCTTCCCGGTTCATATCATTTTTGCACATCATATTGAAACCGAATCTTCCATTATTCAACGCCCGATCCAATCAACCGACCCCGATGCCGGTAACGAGGCGGTTGCGTCTCTTCTGCTGCAGACTCCCGAGGCCAAAGCTTGATGGGATTAAGATTCGCTCTCTGGCGGTGTTCGGCTTAGGTCCGGCCTGCTCGTCCGTGCATTGTGATTACATGTTGCATTTTGACTTGTCGGCTGCAAAGCGTGCAGGCTGCATGCGGCGAGAGTCTATCGGATTTTGCGGTTTCCTGCACGACCACAAAGGACCACGGACCGGAGGCGGTGAGGAGGGCAAGCAAAACCAATCTGTAGCTTTCATTTTTTTCCTAGTTGTCCTGTGTGTATCGCTTTCCTGGATGCTTTCAACATGTTTGCATCCTGTTGATGGGGAAGAGTGAGAGTAAAAAAAAACACAGCGGCAACAGTAGCGAAAAGGAAAGGGAGCCGTTGGAAGGATAGAATATCCATTCCATACGTTCTGCCGCAAATACACGCGGGACTGCCAAAGAAATTTGGAATAGATCTCTTTCAAATGCGGCTACCACTTTCCGCTCCGGTGTAAGGCCCGATGCTCACTCCCTGCTGGCACAGGCAAAACCCATCAGCAAGGTGTCAAGATGCATTGTGTTTCCATTCGGTCGCATTACCCTACCGCAACTCCCTGGAATCCGTTTCCACCGATGCCATCTAGGCTGGGTGGTTTTCCAGCGCCATTGGGAATTGAAATCCGTAAAAAAATAATAATTCGAGCCGTACCCTAGCAAATGGAAAACAAACTGTCCCCGGTTGGATAGCGAGGGAGATTTTTCTTTGGCTTTTTCGAGGGCACAAGAAATCTTTGCCCTTTTCTGGCAATCTTTTGTCATTCAACGCCAGGTGAAACGCTATGTTGTTTCAAGCTGGCTGTATGGAAAGCTGAAATTATTAATTGACTTTCCGGGGATTAGCATGGGCCTGATCGACTTTTCTATTAGAGCCGCATTGTTAGGATTGTATGGCAAAATAATTGTCCCGGAGGGAGAGCGAAAAAAAGACAATAAGATAGTATTTTCTACAGCTGGAAAAATGGTCAAAACCTGGCTGATAGAATTTTGAAGACGATAAAATTATAGCAAAAGAGGCGATAAGCAGAAATCAAGGTTTCGAACACAAATTTAACTCGTTTTTTCCATTTTTAATTATCTAATCATACTCCACTAATGAACGATTGACTAGTCAGGAATTGTGGTTAAATGTGACGTCTTTCAAAGAAAAAATAATAAAATAATCTTACAGTCCACGTAATGTTCATGGGCTGTGATAAAATATCGTTCGATGTAAAGAAAAATATTTAAACGTGTTACTATGGCACAGTTGTAAAGCAGCTCAATTTTCGAAAGTTTTATTTTGTTTAGTTCTTTACAAACATCTGAAGAAGCATTTGCTTGAAAGGCTTTTTAAAATTTTATTTTATATTATTTTATTTTATGATGTTTTATACAATTTAATCTTTTTATTTTATTTTATATTATTTTATTTTATGTTAATTTTTGCTGTATGCCTAGCTGGCCGCCCACACAACACAGTTTGTATCTATATCGAAATCATTTTCCAATAATCGAACATCTATGCAATGTGATTGAATCGTGTATTATGCTAAAATAATACCTATACGTACAAAAGTGGAGGCGCTAACTGTACATTGTGTAGTTTAGTCATATATGTTTCTAAGCCGGTATTATATAGGACTTACTATGTACATTGGACGTACATTGCTCGTTCATATATAAGCATACATAAAGCAAATCGTATTACGTTCTTACGCGGTAACATATTCAACAAAGAATATACACTGCTCGTACATTGTCAATGCTTTCTACGATTCCGATTCGAAATGAATTGATTTGAGATTAAATTTATCCAACTGTATGCGACTTCGTGTTGTGTGGGCGGCTGGCAAAATCGTCATGCTTTCTCGTTTTGTTGTTTAACAAACAAAAAGCATGATTTTGTCAGCAGGGTAAGCAGTTTTTGAGATATAAAATTCCAAAATAGCGTTGCGGTCAACATCATCGCTATTTGGATGTTAGTATTAAACATCACACGCGTCGTCACGGATGAACTACAAAATAAAACCGTCATACGCGCGGGAAAAGGTTAACTAGGATAAACTGGCCCTAAAAGCAGTGAGAGACACATTCCTTTTTAAATAAATAGTACATAATCAGTTGAATGTACACTACGTTACATAGGAAAAAGTAAAATGATCATCAGACCAGTATTCGACATTTTTCACAGAATTTTCATACAAAATGAAAAAGTGATATCAATTGATCGTTACGTGACTTCAACTGGGGGATGTCAACAGTTTTGTTCAGTCCCTTGCAGCGTGTGGGAACTCCCGTAGAATGCAATCCTATTCATGCACCCATGCAACTATACCCTAGCTTCCTCCCATTCCCTCCTCGTTCCTCAAGCGGTCGGAGCGGAGTAATTTTTGAAAAGTGCTCGCCGGATATTAAAGCTGCTCAACAGCGGATGATCATTTGTCGTGTGACAGTGTCGGCCCGTTAGCGCGTCTTTGTCAGCAGATTAGGCCTCGCGTTCGTTCCACCTTGTACTGTGTGGCCCCGTTGTAGTGTGCAGCCACTCCCTGCTCGCATGGAACACCGTGAGATCGTCATGTCACAATGGCGCTGGCGAGTCGTTCGAGCGCGACCGCTCCGTAGGCCTCTGCACGCGGGCCTCGCGATCCTCACCTACCCCGAGGCCAAAACCGGACCGTTCAAAATTAGCCAATAAATTGCCATCCGCCAACTCCCGCTCCACCCGCCCCGGGGGGAACGCCGCGTGGTGTTTGTTTTCCCGAGAAAGGACAGCAGAAAAGTAGCCTTAATTGAATATTACAATCATGTACACGTTCTGGACCCGGCTCGTTCAGATAAGATCTGAGCCGTTGCATGCGCCGTTCTCGAGTCGCAAGACACCTTGTTTAGCTCTCCACTTCGACGTCGTTAGCGGGCGCGCTCGGGGCATTAGCGAGAATTAAGTTGTGTGTGGCTGGAAACCGTGCCGTTTTCGGCGCTATGCATTCGAAGCTCCGGACCGGATGATGGCCTAAGTTCGCCAAGTTGCCGCTTCTCGTCCTCCGCCACGGGTCCTGACGATTTAGCTGTGGAGAAAGAAGCCCACAACCTGCAGAAAGCATCCGACTCCCGACGATGATGCACGCCGTGGAATTATGGCCGAATCCATAATAAATCATTTTCACCTGCTGATTCCGGCCCCGCCGGTGATGATGGTTGTTTCATTCCCCCGTGTGCTAAAGATGATCTCGGGTCTCCCACACAAGGCTTAGGTCGGTTTCTTGTTCATTAAAGATTCTTCGTTCAACGTTCCCTTGTTTCCGACCGTGTTTATTTGCTTAGTGCATCGGAAAGGCAGGGTTCTAGTTCGGACCGGGACGGATTGGATGTTTGTTTTAACAACCGACCAACCGAACACATCATCATCATCATCATCATCATCGATAAACCTCCTCTGCCCTCCGGTGACCTCTCCCAATTTGCAGTCATTTTTCTTGCCTCTCGTTTTCGTGGGTCAGTTTTTCCCGTTCCCTTTTTCGGTTCGGGTTCGATTTTGAACCATTTTTCCACCGGGGGCCGCCTTTTCGTGCAAAGAATTCGACGTTAATTATGTCGACGGGCGAACGGTTCGCTCGTGGAAAAATGAAATACGAGGGCACCGAGGGCGAGCGCGGTCTCCGGAACCGTCATTCCACACGATGCACCTTTGGGTATTCCAGCATGGTCCAGCATTCGACTCTCCGCTCCCTCGAGCGATGATTACAGGGCATCCCGGGAGACCTCGCGATGCGATCTTCGCCCGATATTCCCCCGATGGAAGTCTGCCTTTTCGATGTTCGGCCGGGAGTTGGATGGTTTGGGTTCTTTTTTTTCTGTGATGCTCTGTTTGTTTTGTTCTTCCTCTGCGTTCACGTTCGTGGATGGAACGCTCGCGATTGTCCAGGCTCGTTGAAGTAGTTATGCTTTGTTTCCAGGTTGCATCACCTGGAGGGGTAACGGAAGAAACGACGGTGGACCGACGCAACATGATAATGATTATAATTTGATGATAGGATCGCTGGCAGGATTGTGTGCCCGCGCGTGTGTGTGTTTCTGTAAGAGCTGGAGATTAACAGCTAATTTGCGGCCCATGTATTAGGAGAATCGGGGAAAAGACCAGAATGGACGTACGCAATTCGAACGGATGCCTAGCAGCATGTTAGAAGACATTTTTTTGTTTTATGTTGTCTCGTGAGCCAATCTGCCTCGGAGAGCTGGGAGTTAGAACTGATTCCAGCGGTAATTACTCGCTGCACCTGCCGAATCACGATGGCTGCAAAGTGATTGAGTGAAATCTAATGTAATTGGTTCGGGTATCATCGTCAATTGCTGCCATGCTCTAGTCTATAATTAAAATCCATCCCCGGACCTGTTGAGATGCACAAATGACAAGCAACAAATGGAACTGAGAGGCAGGAAACTAGACCTTCCTTCCCAACCATTCCAATCCCATTTCAAATAAATACCAAAAATAAACTGACATTTCTGAGCTGACATGTTTTGACTAGTAAGAGGTAAAATACAACGTTATGCAATGTTTGAAATCACCGTAAATAAATTTAAACATTTTATACCACTTTTTGGCAATCATCATGATCCTTTTGAAAGACTTTTTTATTTATTTATTGAAGGTCGGTGGCCATACCATATGTTCAAGCCTTAGTTGCCAAAATCTGTGTTATTTTTATGGTTCTTCATAGACATCCGTGTTTGTTTTTCACTATTTCAAATACGGTCGTTCAAGTAAAGAGAAGCAAAAGATAATAAGATGGTAAATAACAGTAACTATAGAATGTACACATTGAGACTAATAAAAAAATAAAACCTATGGTCCGGCATCTCATCGCAAATCCCATTCTTATTTCACTATTTTCAACTACTGACGATCTGTACATCGCATATAAATGGATGCGATAATTCCATAAAAATTTGGGGGTCCGCGATAGCCGAGCGGTAGCGCCGGTTAGAAACTCGGCCCAAGACCTCGACGGCGTGGGTTCGAATCCCAACCGAGACCGGGCCCTCCCCTGTACGAGAGGAGTGACTATCCACGTACATAAGGGAAAAAGTCTAGTAAGCCCTTCAGAGGGCAGGCATGACCAAAGAGGTCGTTACGCCAAAAAGAAGAAGAAGAATTCCATAAAAAAATGAATGGAACCTTAACAATTCTTTGAAATAAATCAAAATTGTATTGTTCTCCGCACTCATGAAATATTTCTAAATCGTTGTAGAATATAAAAATTAAATCAAATGGCATTTACATGTCCAACAATATGTTTATGAATATTTATTAAAATAAAAACATTTCATCAGCCACAGAGTTAAATAAATTTCATTAAAACGCTTTCATGTATGGGTTTGTTAAAACGGAAAAAATCAAACACCAATTCAACATCGATGAACGCTGTATTCAGCATAGTTCTTAAAAGTACTTAACCGTCCTGTTTTATTTGTTTTATAAAAAAAACAATGAACGTATATTTTCAAACAACATATATGAAAATGATTTTTATTTGTTCCCAATTTGTAGAATCAATGGTATACAACAATGCAATTTGTTCAAACAATGCCGTTTACGAGCAGCCGTAACGAATTTAGTTGCCCTGAACCGTTGCCCTTTGGAGAACAGTTTGGAAACAAAAGGTCACGCGGCGATTATCGAGTGGAATGCTGCACATGCACCGGTGTTACTCTGACCTAAAATGGCACCACTGCACCAAAATGCATTCCTGAGCCGTGGAGACCCGCTTTCCACCGATTTCCTCCCCCGGCAAGCCCTCACCGCTGGGACGTGAGTTGCGAAAATATGTTTTGCAGTAAAAAATTTGACACGCCACTGACGGCGGCCGTCATGTAACCGGTCACGTCGACAACCGTTGAGGCGGAAGCCGTCCTACATGCATTCGTCATAATATGTATGCTTTCACGGCCCCGGTTGCCTTTCCTCGTGTGGCAGGAGATTTTCAAGAGATTTTTCCCATCGGGGACCGTTTTCGGGGCGGGTGAACACAACGATTACGTGTGCACAACCCGAGCACACAGAGCTCGTTTGCGTTGCTATTGCTGCTGGCTGTGGTTCGTCCACCGCGGGCGAGAAAAACGACTTGTCAAGCAAGCCGAACGTCTTTGGAACGTTATAAATCATTACATTAACATTTAAAACGTCTTAATTCACCGAGAACTGCAACTCGCCAACGTTCGAGCGTTCCCGCACGCAACAAACGGCCTCGAAGGTGGGTTCTCTCTAGATGACCTGTAATGTATCCCGCCAGCCCCAATGGAGGAGTGTGCGTGTACGTCACAGTTGCTGCTGATATGCAGGAGTAAAACATAAACCGCAAATGAGTAAATCAGTGGATGTTTGCGCCTAGCATCGCTGGCTGCCGAGCCGGGCCAACATACATTAAGCGCACAGCATGGGTTCCGGTGCACTATGGAGCGAAAAGAGCAAATTACCGGGATAAAATTCGGAATCAAATGTTTTGCAATTTTTTCGTTGTATCATCGTGTAATACTATTATATTACACGATATAATGATGTTTCTGGACAATCCCGCCAGGTGGCGCTGCAAAAACTATATTGTTTTGACATTTTCTATGGGTTGTGGACCTACATCGATTATTAATTTTATTTTAGATTCAAGATAAACAATTTTGATTTACTTTTATATAAAACAAACGATATTCACCATAAACTTTCATTAAAAAAATTGATATTTAAAGCGTCTGACGTGGACATAACATCAAATGAAGAGTTACTAACGTATGCATTAAAAAAAAGACAAATTTTCATCGGCGATAAGAAAAAAGTTTACCAAACTAATTGAATGAAGTAAGTTTTACTGTAAAGTTACATCACTTAAGTAGTTTAAAAAAATATTCTAACTGCCAGCAAGGCGTTCACGTACTTGGTCGAAGCTTTAACCATAGCCGACAAAACCATTCATGTTAACATGTTTTCAGTAGTTGTGTGGCCTGCAAGACCACCTGCTGCCCCGCTTTAGTTTGAAATTGTTGGAATAGATCCTTTAAGAGTTGTCAAGGTTTTATCAGTTGAAAGAGGTTGAGGGACGTAGGTAGGGTTATTAATGCTGGTATTGATAATGATATTTGACCGAATTTGTGATTTTCCGAAAACATGTCTTACAGGTGCTTCGAGCCGTTTTGTTTAAGTGGGCGGCCTCGATCGACACATCTATATGACAATCTCCATCTTTTTAAGTTTTTCTTAACCATTTGGCCGGTGGAAGCGACATTCTGGCCCAAAAAACGGAATGATTAGGCCATTTTCTTTTTGCGTGTCGGTACGGCCTCTGTTGCATTTAGGGGTTAGGCTTTCTCCATAAGTGACAAACTACTTAAAAATCCATATCAACTGAGTTCTGCGGACAAGAAATGTCTGACAACGTTAAACAAGTTCATTCCGCGATAATGCTGGAAGTTTTTACACGTATTCAAACGTAGTCGGTTTGCTATTTTGGCAACCGCGGATCCAATTTTAATGATAAACTTGTCAAGCTTGTTCTGGATTTAAACGAAATGCTACTATTTATGTTACTTTTCGTTATGTTTGCTACAAAGAAGTTGGTAGCGTTTTTTGCTTTTCCAGGAAAAATCGTAAAATTTGTCATTTTTTTAATGCAGACGTTATCTGAATATTCTAAACTTGTTCCAACATCTTCTTGCTTTGGAATTGGCAAGGGCCATGAATAGCCAAACTTATTCGACGTAAATGGTTCTTTACCGTGTTTGTACAACTTTGGGATGCAAACCATGGAACACCATTATCGCTCATTTCGAGACCAGACAGCGCTCTGGCCTTGCATAAAAATTTTGTGTAAAATTTTGACTAATAAATCGCCTTTTAAACGCAAGACCGAGGGGTGTGTGGTGTGAATAATAGTGTCGGAGGATTTGCTTCCGGGCTCTATTGAAGTTAAACCAAACCACTCCTCAAAGGTCTTGCAAATACCCTTCCAAAATACATAAATACTTTCCGCTCGGACATCTACAGACAAAGTTATTCGCTGTACAAGGTACTGTACCATTTTACCCGAAGTGGTTGTTCCAATGCTTTTAGGTATTCACCCAAAATTTGCGGCGTTTACCGGATTGGGTACAAAAAAAGCAAGCTACATGGTACATTATCCTGAGGACTCAATTTTGGGTATAACAAGAGCGGGTTGTGGACACATGAACCAGCAATAGCAACCTGCTACATTTTAAGCAAACCAAGCATTAAAATATCATTCTTTGCATTAAAGGAAGCCCTTTTCCCATTTAGCGGATGTTCAACTACTACCCTACATCTCAATTTCACAATACCATCTTCGACAACTTTTCATTGAATGAGAATTTCAAATAGTTCTTATCACATACGATATTAATGCATATGGCATGATGGAGACGCCTGGTCGGTGATGAACCATATGCATCATATATAAAGTACGAAAACAGCTAAGTGCGCGCATATGCGCAGATGAAATGATGATTTATTGTTACAAAAGATGCTAGGCTATGAGTTGGTATTCATCATATTACAATCTTTTATAATCCTTAGCAATGGCATAAGGTTAAAAGCAGAAAGTTGATAATTTTTTCAGGAGTTTTGCGAAAGATTGCGTAATATTTCATAACACTTATTATCAATTCACTCAAACTGTCAATAAATTTAAAGCATAATAATATACCTTTCCAACACTGTGCTTAAAGTTGAATTCCTATCATTTTTGTAGGAGTTACAAGCCTTCAAAGTTGAAGCAATTTTTTCTATTTTTCACCCAATATTTTCATAATTCTTGACTTTGACGGGTTATTTCTCAGAACCTGGAAAAACAAGAGCTCTAATATTTTGGTCATTTCTTAGTTTCATCTTGTAGTTTGAGAAAAAATATTTCATTTTGTTCAAATCCAAAGTTGAACTTTTGAATTTTATCCCGGCTTCGCCCCATCGTGCGGTGGGAGGAGCGTTCTTCGTTCCAAGGATTTCTGCGCTCATGGCCAAACGAATGTCATCGTCGGTTACGTTGCGATAGGGCAAAACAAACTCAATTATCTTTTCTTAACTCTTTCAAGCAAATGACTGATTTACGCGGGAGTCAGGATGAAGGGGTGGTGCGAAGCCTTAAGTCGTAGAGTAGGTGAGGAAAATGAGGAATTGTCAGAAGTATGCAAATGATTATATGCTAACCAACATCGAGCACATACATAGTAACTGCACTTTACAATGAAACAAGATTTGATAGTTTTGATTTGATATTTCTCAATGTTCGATAATTCGCCAATTTTCTTATTAAAACACACATACCACATAAACAGCAACTTTGTATATGAGCATAGCGAAGAACTTTGCACATTAATAAACATGGTTGGCCCTCACTATCGCCGTCTCTAAATTTAGCTATGAGCAATGTTGGATTTATCGCAAAAACAAAGCAGCTGCACGGATGTTGCTATCATTATCGTTTCTACTGCATCCGTTTTTCATTGTCGCACAAGCGAAAGTCAGGGGTGAAGAACCTGCTCTAGAGCGTTAATATTTGTTTCTCGATTCCATGTCGAAACATTAAAAGCAAAGAACGAATAAGTTTTTTTCCCTTCTAATTCTATTCCAATGGATAACAGTACTTAAAAATTAAAACATATGTTAAGGAATATGTTGTTCACTGTAACCTTGCAACGGGTAGAACTTAGGGTTCTACACCCCTGGATTCTTTCTTATAAAAGAAACACCAAATCGGGAAACCACCAACAGTAACAGTGAAGTCTTGAGAACTCTACCAGGGGATAGTTTCGCTGCTAAAAATGTCTATCAACGTGCGCCTTTTCTGCCTATTTTGTGGAATAGTTTTGTTCTGCCCTTTCTCTGCAGTTTCTGCAAATACTTCAGTGAAGAATAACTCGGACAACTCGCTCGCTGGATATGGATTCGAAGTGATGATGGCCAAGATGGACTTTCTTCAATACAAGTTGTACGAGATCGAGCTCGGGTTGAAGGAGCGAGATGAAGAGGTGAACCAAAAACTGACGAAACTCGAGAACTCCATCGAAGTTTTACAGTGGGCGATCCATCGGCATGATCAAGATGCTGGACACAACTTAACGGTGCTGAAAGCACATTCTCAGAAGATCCTTGCTCAGCAAACGGCGTGTGCGAGTCACGAACAAATGCGGAAGGACATCGCCCAACTCACCGCAAATACAACAGATTCAGCAAAGGTTTTGCAACGATATGCAGGACTATACTCACAATCTACCTCGAATACAACAACTACTGAGAAATGTATGCAGCAGGGCACCGAAAAAAGCTCACCCATCTCGCGGACCAACGGACCATTCAAATCGTGCAAGGAAGCACCCGCAAACGTATCTGGTGTCTATATGATTCAGCTGAGTGAGAAGGAATCCCCATTCAGAGCGTTTTGCGAGCAGAACAGCTTCGGCGGGGGATGGTTGGTGATTCAATATCGCTACGACGGATCCCTGGACTTCTATCGAAACTGGACGGAGTACCAAAAAGGATTCGGAAGCGTAGATAGAGAGCACTGGCTTGGATTGGAACGGATTCATCAGCTCACATCGCGTCAATCTCTTGAGTTGCTGATAGAAATCAAGGACTTCGATGGCACTTATAGATACGCTCATTACGAAGACTTCTCGATTGGCAACGAATATGAGCAATACGTTTTGAAAAACCTGGGTGAATATAAGGGTACAGCGGGAGACTCGCTGAAGATTGATAAGGGTATGAATTTTACAACGGTGGATAGAGATAATGACAGTAAAAATGGTGGGAACTGTGCCATCTCACGAAAGGGAGCATGGTGGTATAATTTCTGTAGCCATTCCAACTTAAACGGTTTATACTTCAACCAAGATAATATAACGTCAATGCATTGGCATTTTTACAAATCCAATAACCAGGGATTGGCATACTCCAGGATGTTGATACGCTAATGTAAGAACATTTTCCTTTAAACTTTTTTTTAACTGACCATTTCAATGTTTAGACATAATGTAAGAAAAAGTTAAAAAAAAACTGATTTTTCGGATACTCTAGGTATGTGCAAAGATCTTTATTTTATTATTCTCAGTTTCTAAGTTTCATATCGAAATGAGGCAATAAACTCGACTATTTTAAAAGGCAAGCGAAGTGTGCTTCTTATTTTAATATACTCTTAGTTCAAACGGGGATCCAAACCGGCGTGTGGTATACAGAACCGTAGTTTTACCAAGGAAATATAGATCAAATCAGAAGTTAATGGAAATAGGTCAAATTTATAGAAAACATTTTTTACCAATTTTGACAAAAGATTTTTCCAACCGACATTTGAAGACCTTTTTTTATAAAATCTGGCAACCTATAACGATACAGCAGCAGATTCCCTAGACTATAAAAGGGAATAAAATTGTCAAAATTTTATAATAACAGTGATAAAATCAGTATAAATTGTGGCGGTTTGTATAAAGCAGCATGGTAGAACAACAACTTCACCAGCTGGATATGATTATACAAAGACATATAAGTGATTAACTTTTGATTTTTGTTTGGATTTAAGGGGAAAACACACAGGCATAAAAACAGAATAACTCTCCTAAAATAGTTGAATGCGATGCTAAAAAAAAAAGTAAATCGTAGAATTTTTTGCTTGTATTGATTGTAAAATATTTCTTTCAGAATCAGTTGAAATAAATCTCACGATGAAAAGTCATCTTTAATATATTTTACAGAAACCATTACTTAGAACCTTAATAGTGGTTTGATTAGAAAACAAATTTATGTGGTAAATTGTTGAATGAGCAAGGAATAATTTTCGTATTTTAGTCTGGCACGTTTGGCATTCATAACATTGGAAAAAATCCAAACAGAAGCTTCATTATATTGGGCCAATTGTTAGCTTATTTTAATGCAAATATTTTCAAAAAGATTAGTATTGAAGTACAATGATTTTTGTGGTTTATGGCAATCCTAAATTCTTACTTTATGTGTCAAGTTAATATTGCAATTTGAGTGAACGAAGTATAAAATGCAAAGAACTTTTTAATTACTAGATAAAGATAAGATAATACATTTTAGCAGATTTAGATTTCCAAGCGTAGCACGATTGAATAGATTTTCCACTTCGAATAAAATGGTGTTCCTTATGATAAAAAGTTGAGTTAAAACCATATCAATATTTCTCTATTACGAATAGCAACATAATCCTAATTTTTATAATGCATTTCAAACAAACGAAACTAGCCTTAGGATACTGTCTTCTAATCTACATACAGATTGCGTTACATAACGCTCACCTCGGTGGCCCTTTGGATGTGCTGTTTTATTTCAGTTTATTTTCTTATCCGATTTAACCTGCCCTTACGCCGACGAATGCAAATACATTCTCATTTGGCATCCCTGAGGCCTATCGCATCGCTCCCACAGCTCGTTCCTTTTGGGCTTCCCGTATCCTTTCCTCTATCCCGCGTATCGGGTCAAACGGGTATCTGCAAAACGACGATATTATCGCCATTTTTTCGCATCATAAGTCGCCACCGGCCGGCCCCATTATGGTGGGCTCTGCAGCAAAAGTGTCGTAAAACATCGGGAGACACTGCCTCAACAGAAAGAAAAAAAATCAGGAAAAAATGAGAAAATAAAACAAGCGCCCATTTCACCCGGCGGGCCGATCGACCGAACATGGTGGAACGGTGCCGTCGATGGCGCGAGCTGCTTTTCATCTATCTTTATGGATCAGCAAATTGGTTCTGCCCCCGAGACCGAGTGTGACAGATAAAAGGGAAAATATATTGATATTTTTATGCTCATGAAGCGATTGGTTTGGTTTGTAATTCTGTCGTAGTCGTTTTACTTTGCTTTCCAACTTTCATCGGTCTATTCGTGTACTCTTTTTGCTCTTTTGCCGCGTCGTAATGATTTCTCTCGCTACGCTTCCGGGTCGGAGGCTGTCGGAAAAAGATCACCGAAAAGTCCGAGACCGTAGCGAAACCGAAAGGCGAATCTAATGTTCCATCCTCCAGGCCAGCCCCTTGGAAAAAGTGTAGCAATGTGGTAAATATTATGATTTTCAGATGCAGTAAAAAAAGGGGCGACAATAAAACTAGAAACAATCGTCATCCCCAGAGGAGAATGCTTACTCCTTTTTCCTTGGCCCCTACCATACGGCGGGTATTTTGCAGCGTTGGTTTGATTTCGATTTATTTCGTTTTTTTCCTATTCTGTCGATACCCATCGAACATCACCGCCAGACGGGTAGGATTTGGTTCGATTATTTACAACTTGGCAGACAAACTCTGGGCCAGCTTGATGGAGAGTTTCCGGGGAAGGACGGCGCCCAGTGGAACCGAATTTTCTCCCTGGAGGCGGTTATGGGAAACGCGTTGACAACCGATCGAGCTGCAGGGAGAAAAAGGCATAAGTGCTGAGGAAGCATTTGTCCTGCGAGGGAACGGCGGTGAAGAAAGAGTCGATTTTGGTTGAGGGTTTTCAATGTACACGCCTCCAGCTTTCATCGCGTTTCCCAAAACAAATCGTCTTGTAAACTTTGCGCGCCATCAAATGACTCCAATTTTATCTTTTTTTAAAACTCTTTCGAATGCAGCGTCGAATTTTTTTTTAGTTTTTCCTATAATCTTCCACTTTTAAAACATCCCAAGGCCAAGGGCGGGTGACTCTTTCGATTGGTTCGAGATACGGATTTACGTTTTGCCGGATGCTGTCGTCGGAAGTGTACAGATGTTGAGCGTATTTTCGGTTCGGTGAATGTGCCGCAAATGCGAACGAATGCTGTATACATTACCATGGACGTAACTTCCGGCCGCTGACGCACAGGTGGTTGATGAAAAGTAGCTCCTGGAATGGCAAAGAGCTGTCGATGGAAATGACACCATTTGCTGTTAATGATGCACCTACTTGAACGATTTATATAGGCCGGTGCCTATAAACATTCTTGGTTGTATGGAAAGTCAAGAATAAATATTATGTTATACAAGTGAGAAAAAGTGGACAATGTTGTCTAGTGTCTCTACCATGTTTCATATCAAACTTGTGTTACTTGTGTTATATAGTGAGGCATTTAGTGTTTGGCTTCGAATGTTTTGGGCAACCTCAATTCAGCCTCTTCAACAAATTCCTTTTTTTTCAAAAGAGCTTTAAATGCTGGTAAATGCCATCAAGGAAAAGAAACCTTCAGCATCAACCTTTGCTAGAACAACATCTTGTCCTAAAATTGCAATTAAAGTCTCAATAAATTTTATTTTAAAAAGTACATGAAAATGTTGCATTAAATTTATTTTGACGGTAAATCCCTGTTTATTCTTAAATTGCTGGCGGAAGTAAGCTCAACATTCTCAGAACTTTTTGACCTTCCCTTCTTTAATCCAGCTAGGGTAAACTTTGAAGACATGAAGAAATGTCCGACAAGAGACGTTAAAAGATGGCAACGAAACGAGGTTAAATGGAAGAAAAATGATAACGCAGCACTGTTAAGGCTGAAGCGCAGCACTTCATATCTCTTATACGCATTTATGCATTGTGTAGCCCCTTGAGCATGTGTCAAAATGGGGAAAAACCCTTAAAGATAAAAATGTTGCGCAAAGCCGCAGCCAGTGGGACATGAACACTTGCAAACATCTCCAACTATAAATATGGCGCTATGAGCAGAACAAAGCTGCTCATGCTATCAAAATTTAACGCAGCTGCGCGGATGTCGCTATCATGGTTTTTGCTACTGTGGAAGATTTTTTTATGTTCCCTTAGCCAAGTCAGAGGTGAAGAACCTAGTTTTAAGCCAAACGATCTTAAATTAGCCGAGTCTAAGATATAACAACTGACGTAAACTTAAAAAATGATAGGAAAAAACTGTCATTATGGTACGGAAACTGGCATTTCATGAAGCAATAAAAAAATGGAAAATAACATTGAAACATTTCCATTTTGTTCTACTGTAAATCAGTGGAGTCTTTCCTTGCAGGTTTGCCATCCCTGCATTCTTTCATATAAAAGCAACACCAAATCTCGAATCCACTAACAGTTTCAGAGAAGTCTTGTTCGTTCTACGGAAGAATATTCATCCAACCATGTTTATCAACGTGCGCCTCTTCTGCCTATTTTGTGGAAAAGTTCTGTTCTGGCATTTCTCTGCAAGTTTTGCAAGTACGGCGGTGCCCAATTCCTCGGGTAACTCGGTCGCTGGATATGGATTCGAAGTGATGTTGGCCAAGCTGGACTTTCTTCAGTTTAAGTTGTACGAGATCGAGCTCGGATTGAAGGAGCGTGACGAAGAGGTGAAGGAAAAGTTGACGAAACTCGAGGATTCCATCGACGTTTTACAGTGGGCGATCCATCGGCATGATCGGGATGCTGGATATAACTTAACGGAGCTGAAAGCACATTCTCAGAAGATCCTCGCTCAGCAAACGGCGTGTGCAAGTCACGAACAAATGCGGAAGGACATCGCCCAACTCACCGCAAATACAACAGATTCAGCAAAGGTTTTGCAACGATATGCAGAACTATACTCACAATCTACCTCGAGTATAACAGTTACTGAAAAATGTATGAAGCAGGACACCGTAAATAGCACACCCATCTCGCGGTCCAACGGACCATTCAAATCGTGTAAGGAGGCACCGGCAAACGTATCGGGTGTCTATATGATTCAACTGAGTGAGGAGGAATCCTCATTCAGAGCGTTTTGTGAGCAGAACAGCTTCGGCGGCGGATGGTTGGTTATTCAGTATCGCTACGACGGATCCTTGGACTTCTATCGAAACTGGACGGAGTATCAAAAAGGATTTGGTTGCGTAGATAGAGAGCACTGGCTTGGACTAGAAAGGATTCATCAGTTGACATCGCGGCGACAGCACGAGTTAATCGTAGAACTGAAGGATTTTAATGGTACTTACAAATATGCCCGTTACACAAATTTCACGGTTGGCAACGAAAACGAGCTATATGTGTTAAAAAACCTTGGATCTTCTACTGGTACAGCGGGTGATTCGTTGAACTATCATACGGGTATGAAATTTTCAACATTCGATAAAGACAATGAAAATGACGTGAGAAATTGTGCGAGTGACTACAAAGGGGCATGATGGTACAATGGCTGTCATCATTCCAACTTAAATGGTGAATATTTGAACACAGTTTCTGATAAAACATTGTCTTGGCATCATTTCAAAAACAATCATCAAGGATTGGCTTATTCTAAAATGATGATCCGAGAAATTTAAATATTAAATTTCCGTATTTTTTTGAAAATAATGAAATGATACATTAATGAGAAATGTGAAGAGTTAAAATCGACGAGAAGCAAAACTGTTGTTAATGTTAGAAGTAGGAACCATTGATTTTGCATTTAAAATCGTTTTTATTTTTTCTTACGATTGAAGCCACTGGTATCAGTACTTGTAGCTTTTTGTATTAAACATTTAAACTTTAAACTGTTATAAAAATGCTCTCCATGCACACTCAGTGTTTTTTTGTGTGGAGTTGTTACTGATGACATTTCAAATTAATTGAGACAAATGGTTCTTAATAGCTGCACTATATTGAATAACTTTATTTATGACAAGATCAGATTTTCTTGTGAATAAGATAGTTGTCGTGGCAGTTGTCGTTCTCCAAAATTCCACTAAGGATTTATCAATCTCTTCTCCCATAAGAAGTTGTGCAGCGTAACTCATGCGAAATGCAGTTACGTCAGATTTGGCTTACCGTACCACCCACTCCAAGGACTTCCTGGCTTCAGATGGGATTTAATGCCTCGCTCGACCGTCGCACCTCGATCACTACCACATTCTTCACCCTTCCCACGGTTGGCAACCGGGGAAGCAGTTCCAGTAGATGGACAGTTTTAGTGCCGTCGAGAACCGAGAGCCACGCCGTTGACGTGCTTAATTCCGCAAGAATTATTTCGCTCTCGTTTCGTTAACATCAAAAATTAATTTTGATCGCACGGTTTAACGTTGCCCGTTAAGTGGTCCCCAAATTCCTTCCAGGCTGGCAGGCAAACGCGCCGGTCCCTGGTTGCAATGTTTGCTAATGCAAACAGAATAAAAAAATCTTAAAACGCACAAAATCATTTGGCCGAAGCCTTTTCCTGCCACTCAGTTTTATGTGCATTTTAATGTTTCGTGTGCATTCTCGTGTGCGACGGGGCCAACTGCCGTTGTCCTCGGGCTGATTTTTACGTCTTCAGAATTACCGATTGAAGATGAAGCGAGAAAAGGCGAACCTTCGGTGGAAACGTTTGCAGTTTGCTTATCTTGGATTTCAATGGATTACGCTGTTTCAGATGTGTTTGTTTTCTTCCCAGTCAAGTTCTTCTTCTGTTCGGTTTAATTTCTCTTAGCCACCCTCTGTTTGCTTCAGGAGCGGCCAATTCGCGACCATCGTAGCTCCCACACCGACCCGCATATACTTAGCATAAAGCAGATCCATGTCAGAATCCCGAAATCGGTGAAGCGCGCCAACGTGATGAATGGTGGCAACAACGCGATGCCTCGGATCGGCCGAGACAGCGAGGTGCGAAAAGAGAATAAAGAACATCGCTCGCGACAAGCGTGCGATTATCGCCGGAATCGTGCGGATCGGGAGTTTTGTTAATGGTAATGGATTTTAACGGACGGTGCCTGCGCACCCTACTTGCCCCGTATTCGGTTATTGGTTAATTGCTCACGAAAAGATTCGTTTAATGGAATCACGCCGGCCCTGTGATGTGCATCTTTTCTTACACCTCGGCTGCATTCTTCCGGTGGTGCATTTTTTGATTAAGTGGACCCTGGGCGCAGTGCTTGCCGGAGAAAAGCAACTGGGCAAACGTAAAAGGAACATACCCACAAAAAACATTCACTAAAATGCATTCCATGTAAAATTTATGCCAAATTTCCTTTGCAAAACGTCGGCGCTTTGCATGATTGCCGAAAGGGTAGGAATTTTAATTTTAAACCATGCAAAACCAACCTTCGGAAAGGATCTTGCCAATTAAATACAACCATGAACTTCGAGGGACAGAAAAGAAGAAGAACAATAAGTTTAAAATAAGAAAACTACGTAACTGATAACTTCCCTATACGACACCAAACATTTTCTAGCAGTCTTTAGAATAAATAAATCACGTAATAGAGTTACATTCGTCGTCGATAAATACTAAATTGCATTTGTACTTTATAGTATTTCTGACAGAAGGAGACATTTATATTGACAATGAGAGTTTTTTTTTTATTTTATTCGGACAGTGTTTTTGCAATACATACATGCTAGTATGTAAGAATATAAAAGAATAAATTTGATCATGTTTTATTCAGCAAAAAATTTTGTATTTATTTACAAATCATTTTCAGGCTATAATCAACCTATCCATCTTCGTAACAAATCGTTCGATGAAAAGGACTTTATCTTACAATTTGTTTGTTGATGCATTGATTATTGAGTGTGCCTTTTAAAGTTATTGAAACCGGGTCAATTCTTTCATCTTTGCCATGGAATAAAAAAAGATTTAAATAAAAAAAGGAGTAGTAAGTACTTTGCTAAGTAGAGAAAAAAAAACTTATTTCATTCATCTTTCCTTCTTTTTACTTGTGGTGATAAATCTGTTATTCAGAATGATTTATGTATAATAAAGAATATGTCCAGAAAAGCTTTGTTTTCTGTGTCATGACATCTGTTTTGTATATTAATTATTTGCAGTGATGCACATTATGCTTTAAAATTATGCTTAAATCGATTAAAAAAGTACAACACGAAACTGTGTACCCGTAACTTTGAACCCGTATTCTTTTCCATTTTCTCCGCGCTTTGTTTGATTTTTGTTTAGTAATTTATGCTTTTGTACCAAAGTTTCTAACCGTTTGTTTCATCTTTGAGGTAATAAAATAAAATGCTCCTTCAAAGAGTATCTTCGTGGCAATTCTTCACGCCTAAAAAGAGCTGAATGAAGCTGACGGGTATGAACGTCATTTTGCGGGTAACAACCTTCAATCACCGGCACCAAGGTCACAACCGGGAGTAATGGTTCAACGTCTCATTATAAACCAATATTTGCCCGGGAAAGGGACGATTCGTTCCGACCCCCTGGTAACAAAAAAACAGACCTGCGAAGAAAAGAGATTCTCCAAAAAGCAACCACAGTGGTTTCCTGCCCTCCTCGGTGTTCTAGGTCTCCCGCGTGGGCAATAAAGTTCTTCCTATGGATCTGCTCTTCCTGAAGCTGTTTACGATGCTGGTGTCGATGCTGGTGATGGCTGCTCGGTAGAGGTCTATCGATCACCATCGTTCGCTGTGTGATGGATCATTCTTGGACCGCATCGGCCAAGGTTATCCCCCGATCGGTTGCGGTCCAGAGTGCCAGCTTCTGCGGTTGTAGTTGATCGCCTGCGGAGCGTTGGGCCAGATATTGCAGAGAATCTCCACCCTTCACCCAGGGCACCCCCTGCGGAGGTGTTAGACGCAACAGCGGAACCGAATCGACACTACCTTCCACTCCGTATGTGGGCACCACCGGGAGACACTTCCCCCGCTTCTCCGAAGGACATCCGTGGTATCTACGGGGCTGCGGATGTGCGAAACTGTCGAGATTTATGACGCCATCGTTACGCTTTGAGATGCTAATTGGGATAAGACCCGATGCGGAGATGGGGATACCTTCCAGTGTGGAGTTCCAGCATGGCATTGCTCTTGCAGCCAGCTTAATGGTGTGGAGTCCGTCTCAAGGACTGCCTCACGCGCGATCATCATCCCTGCTCGTTGTCTTAATCCATAATCCCACCGGCGTTGATTCATTGCCACCGAAACACTCCAGCGTGGGCACGAACGGTTGCGGATTTTACGGCGCTATAAAATGCCAATTTCTTACCACTAATAAATGCACATTAGTCGCGTTAACCTGCTCATTACGCCGCGACAACGACAACGGCCTGGCACGGCGTTCCTTCGCTCCGAAACGATTCGGAATTCAATCGTCGCCCATGGTGGGATTCCATGCGTACACGGAGGTTGATTTTATTGCAATCCGTGCCGTTGAGGCGCTGTTGTCGCCGTGGCATGGCTGCGTGTGTAAACCAGTGTCACTTAGCCGATTTAACGATCGATTTTTACGACGCACGGAGTGACTCGCGAAAGGCGGATCGCAGGCGCTGCCGGAATGCTGCTGCACGGTTTACCTTATTTTATAGATTTTTATCTATTCCACCGTGCCTAGCTGGACGGAACGAGCGGCTCGCAATCTCATCGCAAACACATTCGAAATCGTCATCAATTGTTGGCGATTGCAGCGAGCTAGAAGTGGCCGTAAATCGGACGTCCCTTCAGGACATCTTCTCTCGCCCAAGAAAACATTCTCGGACACCAACACACACACACACACTCATGTGGAAATTTCATCACCCGGAAAGTCGTCCCTCACCCTCGGCAAGGGTGAAAAGTGTCCGACCGATGTCGTAAAAATATCACCGTTTTACTCCGCCGAAACAATGCGAGAAAATGAGTAAAAATTGCGAAAAGCTGCAGCTGGAAAATCCAACGGGTGAGAGGAGCAAGCGGGTGCAATAAAAACCTCCACTTTTATTGTGCCGCGTCATTGTGACTTTCTTCCTATCGGTTCCCAATGCCAAAGCGAACATGTTGTACACATTGGTTGTTCCGCTTCTTTTTTTCTGATTTAAATTGTGTGTCCTCGCGTGGAGAAATGGAGAATAGTTGTTTTTATAGCGCCATAAAGGCATTAAGCTTCGGCAGCGATGGGATGAATCATTGCCGGATGGGTGGATGGTGTGGGAAGAGAAGAACAACGAAACAAACGAAGCTCACTGCAACTGCAACTAAACGCGAAAGGACGAGCACATTTCTACGAGAAGTGATGATCGAAACAATCGTGTCGTAAAATTTAACATTTACTAGCTTTACTGTGGCTATTAGGAGGCCGAGCCGTGCATATTTCATCCTTAAATTCCGTACCGAAATGACCGTCCGGTTATTTATGGCGAATGCCTTCGGGTCGGCAGTGTTCAATTGCAGGCTGAAGAAAATCTATTCCAATATTGCACGAGGGTTTTGCTGCCAACGGAACGCTGGACGGTGTGTGTATAACTTTTTAGGTTCGTTGAAATGTTTAACATTTCTCATTTATATTTTGTATTATCTTGAAAATTTTAAAATTTGATATACACATTTCAATCTCTAAAATTTTCGTGGGAAAGAAAAGTCCCACTAACGAATCACAAAACTCAAAATCAATATTTTCTTTTGCAAATCCTGAGGTCGAAAAACAGGGAAAAAAGCACATGATAAATGTTACCTGAATAAATCCAATTTGCCACAGGTATTTAGCGCGATTCCGCTTTTGACATTTCGCTTCCCTTGGCCAAACCGTTTCACGATTCCATTCTCACCCGCGAGTAACCGTTGCCAGCCGTTCCAGCTGCGATACTGCAAATTGAAACATTATTCAGAGAAAATAATCTTCCCCGGCGGTCCCGCAAATCCGACTCCGACTTCGGGCACAAGGGTACAACCTGTCAGAATTCGCCTTTTCCATTCCCGGTACGCTTTGCATCCTTTCGAGCGGTCCTTGAGAAGTGAAGTGAAGTGAACCTTTCATCACATCAAACCCCGGCATCTTCTTCGCGGTCATCGACTTTGACTTTTGCCTCCGTGACGCGAAAAGATGTGCAGTTACCGACCAGCGCGGTCCCTAATCCGGGCCTCACACAAGATGTGCACATGAGGCGTTCGGGTTCGGGCAAAACAATCACACCCAACAAATTTACCGGACGAAACGAAGGTAGGAACGATAAACCTTGAACCAAAGAACAGGAAAACGTCGAGCAATAATTCTCGAAGCCCGAGAACGACAAAGCAACGTTAGCAAAAAAGAAAAAAGAAACAAAATAAAACAACATGAAACTAATCGAAAAACACTCGCAACGAAACGAAATCTCCCTATTTAAATTGTCAAAATCAAACAGATTATGCCGTCGTTCCGGGCCCTTTGCTTCCCCTTGGCCGCTGCCCCCGCAAGTTCGTATCTCCCACGGGCGGGTTTTCGATATGCAAGAGGCTGGTGCCCGTTTAACGAGCAGTTCCGAACTGCAAAAGGCAGCCCCGGCGTTGTCTTATCCCATTTGCGTAGGTTTCCCTGGGAGGTGCTTACTTTGGCCGTTCCCGCCGAAGTGGATGTTGCAAAAATATACAGGAAAAAAAAGTGGTAAGGTAAAAAAACAACGAGACGACCTGAAAATCAAGCGAGCAAAATGGCAGAGATATAGGAAGGAACAGCAACCGAAGACGACCCACCTTCAACACGGCGGCAGCATAAGTAAACGTTCGTGGTACGGAAAGAAGATGAGCGTTAACAGTAGAAGAAAAAAATAAAACACAAACTCTCACACACCGATAGAAATAAACCGAAAACGTAAGTATGTAGGCATCTTGCAGGGATTAAATTAATCTCTGAAGATATTTCAATTCCGTTCGCCCTCGGTGTTACTTAAGATGTAGGTTTAAGCTGTCACGGGAGGCCGCTCCGGAGCGACAGCGTTGGCCACGGTGGCTGGCATTGTGTGATGATGGCTCGAGGACGGCATCCTGGAATGGCGAATGGCGCAGTCCGCTCGTTGGGGTGAGCATAACGAAAAAAAAACACATACCTTGGCGTAAAAGATAAGCGGACATGCGATCTCTGCCAGCGCCAGCTTCTATGCAAACAAGGTGTCCTGCAGGTCCGGAAAAGCGCCCTCGAAAAGAACGGGGGCCTTGACGACGGGGAGATAATTGCATTTTCTGTATATGACATTTAAATTAGGCTTCCGACTTTTGAGCCACCGGATTCCGACGGTGCAATTCCGGTGCGGGATTTTGCGTTCACCGCTGCCTCCGCTCGATACTTTTCCGATGTCGTTTCCCATTCGATTGAACCGCGGGATGATCCGTGACTCGATACGTTTTACCGAACGCAGGTTGACAGGGCATGTGCTATCGACTCGGGCAAGTGTTGAAATGGTCTCATGTAGACTAATTCGATACACGAAAGTATTCAGGGGAGGTCAAATTTTACTTTGGTTAAGGAAAGGAAAACGTTCGGCAACAAAACTATTTAATAAACTTCACATTATAAAATGCAGTTGTGATTGAAAATTGCAAATTCCATGGTAAGTATTAGTTCTTTGCTTATTGTTTAAATTTTAATGAGTCTTATATTTTATAACAGTTAGTTAATCTCTTTTTAAGATAAATAGTGGTAAAGGAATCAATGTGTTGATAACACAAAAACATCTAGGTAGAAAAACCACTGACACATTAGTTTTAAGTAAAATTAACTTTTTGTGTCAAGACTCCTTTCGAAAAATATTATATGATCCGAAATACGTTTTACAGCAATTGTTTTTACACTATATGTCATTTTTATGGACAAAGTAAAGATAATGTTTTGCGTAACAATTGTTGCGAACTGTTTTGCTTTGGTTTTAAAATGTTCTCTAATTTAAAAAATTAAATTAACATAACTTTTGATTTTCAATGAAATAAGAAGAAATATCCATTTGATTAATAAACAGAAACCTATCTGTAGAATTGCGCGTACGATTTCGTACGCCTTCTATGATATGCAGGAATGTAAGATCACTGCATTAAAACTAATAAAGCTTCATCAAGCGCCTCGTAAAAAGGAAACGCCCTTATCCAACGGCGCGATCTCTTCTTTCCGTGTTCAACACGAATAATTTTTCGCTTAACCTCTACGATCCGGCGTCCGCCGACTTTGAGGAATTTACATGTTTTTCGCAACCTGCCCCATTAATGTTGCAACTTGATAAGACGTCAATTAATATCAGCTTTACGGACCTTCTTTACGATCGGGTTCGGGCTGGACGTTTCTGGTGGATTTCTAATTAAAAAAACTTGCGTTTTCTCGCGGAATCGCTCATCGCAAACGCGGCACGGCCAACCTTATCCATAAACCTAAATCAAAGGACCTCTCCTTAACCCATAACGTGTCGATCGGATCGATTGGATTTACGGGGCAGGCAACCGAATGGGAAAAGGGAAAACGTATCCACTCGAGAGCCCAAAGTGAACGGGCGGGCGCGGGCTTGTTAACACGGGCGGATTACGAGCCCGCGCCTCCGGTGTCGCCGTGTCGATTCGGTGCTGCATTCCAGCTAGAACGGACATCGCCGGGACCCTTCAACCTCGGAACATCCGTGAACGAGTACCGTATCGTCATCATCGCCGTCATTTCGAAGGCCCTTGGCATGGGGGTCCTAGTGTAAGATGCAGTCATCGAGCGCATGACGAAAATTGGCGCGCGCCCGCACGCTCGAGGACTCACTTCGCAATAAAACTGGTAAGGCAGTTTGAAAAAACAAACATAAATCAATCTCTCGGCTGGCACGACACACTATTACTAGCAAACGTGCGTCCCCAGTAGGCGAAGGTGGACGGCCCGCTTCGATGTATTGCACGCTGTGCAATATAAAATGCATTGCACATTGAGGAATTTCTGATGGTAAGAAAAAGGTCAAACTTTTACCTAATTTTTTTTAAACAGACAATATTTTTTGACTTTGAGAAAGTCTGTTTGAATATTTTTAATACTAGGACAAAACATGTTTTATATTTCCACTTGTGATATTTCATATTCATATTCACATGTCATATTTATTTAGCCCACCAGCATTCCAAAACAAATTAAATAAATTTTTTACCTGTCTTAGCTTTGAGATTTTTTTACTTTAATTTACTATCTAATGCATCCAATTCAAATGAATTTTAAGTTGTAAGTCAACTTGTGCTATTTTTGATATTGTTATTTTGTGCGAATGTATCTTATCAATTTCAAGAATGACTTCTTATGAGTATTAAGTATTTTGTCCTTCTTATACTCATTCGGCTCATAGTTGGTATGATCTCGCAATTCCTCCCTCCAAGACCCCGGCGGGTGGTAAACCGCTCTGAATCGTTTGAACGACGTGCCCCCCCTGTCTTCTCCACATGCACCCTTTGGCACCTTCCCGGCCTACCTTTCCGTGGCATTGGTAACCGTTTAGCCCGTTTCGTTATTTATTTTTTGCCTCCCCCTCTTCTATCACAATTTACTTATTTATTTTTTAAATCTTTTTTTCTCTTCTCTTATGCCGTACCTTCCTCCGTTTCGCTTGCATTAAACGATGACTGCAATTTGCCGTAAATGCCCATAAGATTAAGCCTGACCCCCACGTCAAGTCCCCCGCCGGGCGAGGATCCCGATCGCGAGGTACGGTGAGTCAGTACGGAGTCATTACTTTTCGCGATCCTCCGCCAGTTTTTGCACACGCAGCCGTTCGATAAGAAGATGGATGAGAAAAATAATAAATATTGAAGATAATTCCGCTTGCATCACCGGCCGTGCGGGTCGAGATCGCATCTTCTCCATCGACCAGGTACATTGACAGGGCTGCGATTGGAGACACGTTCGTGGTTTAGGCGAAACCCGCACCGAAACTGCAGCATTGCACCGCTGCAGTTGCACCGGACCTCCGAAACCCCTTGGCGGCCTCCACGAACCGTTCGTGGCGCAATGTCGGACGCGTCGTGGTACCATTGTGTGCGGTGAGTCCGCGTCCGCTAGATGCGCGTGTCCATTTGGCCTCATTTGCCATTCATGAGAGGAGACCAATGTGATCGATTAAATGCTGATTGCACGATGCGAGCATACCTGTAATTACGGTCCTGGCTGCATGCCTTATTCAAAATCTACGCCAAACATGCGCCGGCCGCGGTCAGTCGGAGGGTCGATTTCTTCTCGATTTCTCCGTCTCGAAGCGCTTGACCCCGGGGTCTGCGTCCACCGCCAGCGCCGCCACCGGCCCGGCGTCGCTAACGATTGACTCGTGGATACTAATTATATGTCGAGGTAAATGATTCATTCAGTCCCGCTAACGTTAATTAAATTGAAGGGATTATCATTGCAAGAACGGCGCATACCGTTTTATGAGCAGGTCGTGTTGGGTCAGCCGGTCGTCCCACGGATAACGAAGACGTATGGTGGTTTCCTGCCGAAGCCCAACATCTCCGATGCATTAATATTGCATGACTGTTCGATGCAATTTTCGTGTTTGTTTGGCCAGTCAAATAGCAGCAGTTGCTCTGTAATAACACGATCAGGGTTGTAATTAAAAAACCAATTATCAAACCGATGGTAGAGCTTTTTGAGAACGATAAATACATTGTAGATCATAAGTGAACCAATATCAATTTGATAGAAATTAATTATTCCTGCGCATCAAATTGCTTCTCCATAACACGAAAATAAAATATTGCTATTGGCAACAAAAATCTTGAGTGGAATCACACACTGAATTACTAAACTCTGGGGAACTTGTAAGGAGTCTTTGGCCATTTTACAAGGACGTGAAAAAAATTCCTGGGCATACAAAATCCATCTGCTTGTATTTGTATGCATTGATAAATTTTTCTCCAAAAGCAATCCTTCTGAGTTATTCTTTCACCGTTTGCCACAAAAGAATATCCTCGTCTATTGTTCTATTCTAGAGTAAGTTGACAGCATTCTTAACAGGTAACATTGCAGATAGCCTATAAATAACACCAACGAAATTTACTAATTTCCAAATCATTGTAGCTTAGATGTTAAATTTAACGTGAAATTTATTTTAAATTCAAATTATTCTGTTAAATCTTACATGACGAGGTGTAAGTGTAGTATTTAGGGAAGAACAGTCCATAACAATTGATTTTCTTAAATTTTGATCTGAATTGAATCTTCAACAACTTGTCAAGAACTTGGTGTGACTCACTTATTTATTCATAACCTTTACAATCTTAATTGAACATTAGATATTGATACACGGAAAGTATACACCTCTAAACTAAGCAGTCCAACATAACTCACAAATGATATTCAACGTAAAGCAAACAAATTAACGAATTACAGGCTCTTGTGTAGAAATCTAAAAATAGTACTTTTTTTACTAAACTACTATTATAACAAAAGAAATATTATTTTTACATTAAACAAAGTTTTCACTGCATATTCAAAGTTTTCAATTTCAATTTGAATTAAACTAGCTTGGTAGATATGAACTAGGCCAAACTTTAAGAATCAAACCGAACCTTTTCCCCTTTCAATGGATGAAATCATCTGCGAACGGGTTTGTGCAATAATTATGTCATTACCGTTAACAACTTCGATGCTTTGAAGCTCGCGTGGTGACGTACATTTGGGACGTATCAAAATGTTACTGCAGTTCGCGAAAAAGAAGCCAACATTGCCGTTCATGTTTGCCGGTTGCATAACGCCAGCGTCCAATCATCTTTGGCACCGACGCTCGGAACGTAACCGAGCATAGATCGCTATCGCATTGCGCCTCGCTCGATCGACGACGGTGGAACACTGGAAGGTACAGAGGTGCGCGCGAGTACCGCGACCATGACGGCCAATAATGCTAAATCAACCAAAACCGTACCATTGGCAGTTTGAGACCAAGACCGTAACCGAACTATCTGGCGGAAGATGATGAAAATACATTGTAGCAAGTACATGGGATGGTTGGAAAAGTTGTTGGTAAAAATAAAAATTATTATTCCTGGTTGCAAAGCGAATAACGTAGGCAAAATTTCAAAGAGTTCCGGATGCATGGTATTTTTGATTTAAATTTTATTTTATTTTATTTGATTTTGAACCTTGCAGCAAGTATGCTGAATGTAAATGTGAGACTATGGCAGTGAAAATGAGCTATGAATCGATTTAAAATATGAATTAAACATTAGTTATTCATTTTGTACTACATCCAAACTCGGTTCCATAACACAATCCTCACAATTTGCTCTAGTTTACGTAAACTTGCGAACTTTTTATATAAACTTGTCCACCACGATCACATGAAGTGCATCCAATGTGCGATGCCTAGCCCTCGAACTAAACAAACAACAATGAAGTGCAGCGAAAGAATGCTGGTAGTGTCTGGCGGTCGTAATAAAACCACTTACCGTCCGGAGCTCACGCCGCACGCTCTTATCGCAATCATAATTCCTGTGTTTCGCCCGCCGCAGTTGCACGCTGTCCTGTCCTTATGCACCGAGGGAACATATCTTTCGAAGGTTTCGCTGCGCCAAATGCCGAGCGAACCGAGGCGGACGATGCAAGCAACTCCTTGCAAACGTGGCACGTCCCGTAGAACCACCTGCCGAACCGTCGAAACACCCAAACGCCACCAACCACGAGAAGGGAAAAACAAGCATCCCCTTCACCCGCAGAAACCCGCTCCGCATGGATGGAGTTTTTCGAGAGCGAATTTTTAGTCAATTCTCGGTGGCCACAGAACTGCACGTACTCTGGCGAAACTTGCCATCATTATTTACCGCAACGGCGACGGTGGGGAAGCCGGCGAATGGAAGGGCTTGCGCCCGCGGACTCCTTGCGGAATTATATAAAGTATAATAATTTATTGATTAAATTGTTTATAATTTCACTTTTTATGAAGATATTAAGCCGATAAGAGCGGGCAAACGATGTTTGCGGTGGGGGTTTTTCCTCAGCACTGTTCACTCAATCTTTTCGCCATTCCATTCGTGCTCGTTCGTTGCATGTTTTTTTTTGAGTTTTCATTTTATTTTTTAACGTCTTCAAATCGAATCCTGTCGCGATCGTTCTTGACTTTCGGGTAGTTCCCGTTGAGTCCTGAAAAACAAAAACCAACCATCGTCACAACAGTCGTGTGCATCCCCCAAAGGAAGACCAACGGAACGATGCAAGAACAGTCTTGCTGCCATGAAGTTCTTTCCGTCCTTCCGTGTTGTTGTATTTTCCTTTTTCGCTATTTATTTTGAGGACCATCACGACTTGTTTCGTGCTGCTCAAATAATAAACTTTTCGGTCGACGATCGATTTTCGACGTCGTGTTTTAGTCCCCGCCCCCGGGAAAACTCCCTCCCCGAGAGATGGCCGGTGTGGATCGCAACAATGGATGCGTTTTTGCGGCTCGGACGCCGATTGCATCGGTTCGGCTTGCTCCCCGGCAAAATCCGCCAGCGGTTCGATCGCGCACCATTGTTCTCCGGGAGGAAAGATTAATACTATCTTAATTGCGAGCAAAATTAAAAAAGATTAATTCCATCGAATGTGGGTTCTCGTTTCGAAACAGAACCAGCGGATTTCGGGGCAGTTATGTGTACGATGCACGTACGGGAAAAATGTTGGTTTTATCTGTTGATAAATACGCGCTCGTGGAATGCGTTTATGAGCTTTTTCTGTATGTTTGTTTATTTTTTTTCGTTTGAGAAACCATTTCCAAATCGATTGGATCTTATTGTTTGTGTAAAGATGTTATTATGGTTCGTGCATTACATGGGTTACGCAGCTTATTATTTTTGCGTAAGTAAAAAAAACCGTAAAGAGGTGCAGAAAACATAAATTTCAGAAGAATATCAAATTTAAAGTACGTTTTAAAGCATTACGATCATGTTCCAAAGCATTTCTTGTCCTATTATCAATCAGTAAAATAAATAAAGCTAAACCACAAAATTATCAATGTGCAATCAATAAACACTACAAAATTACCATTAAAACACCATAAAATTAAAATTAAAAATAAAATTATGTTTTGTTTTAATTTATACGTTTCGTAAGCAATCAGATTCAGAAAATGAATGTTGGAGTGCAGATTCAATAATTTTCACTCACTCACTGTCTTTATTTTTTGAAATATTTAAAAAGCACACAACAAATTCCGAAGACCCTAATCGAAGATCATAAGGAGAAGTTTAACAAACCTTCATTCGTAAAATTGCATACATCAGTAACTCTAGCTTGTTGCATGAATACGATGAACCATAGCGTTTATTTCGCCTTATTTTCCACATTTGGTATCTTGCATATTAAATCAACTTTTCATTTCACTTATCAATCAAATCAAAGCCATGTTTCCCAAAATCAATTATGAACCAAAAGGCTCCAGCTGGGGCCAGTAATAAAATCGCCCACTGTTCTGCCCGAACCTTTTCATGTGCCGTTCCGAAATGGAGCAAAAGCCGCTTCGTTGCCCAATGATAAACCTCATTCAGTATTTTTAATTTAATTTCGATTTCAAAACGAGCCATTCAATCACGTGCAGGCATAAACCTTCCGCGAGCATGGTAGGCGGCAGGTACGGCGGCATACCGCGACTTCAGAACAACATTCCCTCATGAAAACCACGGCCAAGTGTAGAAAATGCTCCCGAGCCCAGTAGCGAATGCGTGCACGAACTGCGGCGTGTTCACGATTTTCGTCGGCAAGTTATTCGGCTAAATAATTCCAAAAAGTTAACAGTAACGGTGCGGATTGAATGAATGAGAATGGAGTTGGAGGACGAAAAAAAGGGAAAAAGTGTAAAAGTTTGAAACAGAATCAATAAACGCTAGAAATCGACTGATGAGAGTGATTCTCGGAATGGAAAACTGCGTGTTGCGATGGAAAAGAACATAAAACCGGGCGCAGGGCTGGTTTGATCCAACGATGCCGACTGGAGGGATGAAATCGATTCGTGGCCGGTTGGCGGCATTTCGGTGAAAATATTCCCACCTCTTTGACACTCGAGGCCGCAATGGCAAGCAAAGGGAGGAGAGCAAATCAAGGAGCAATACTTGGTGGGCTGAGGAATCCGTTTCGCTACGCCGGCGGTCGGACTGTGGGGCGAAAAGTTGCAAGTCAACTTCCAGAGCCGGTGCCGGATCGGGGCCTTTAGGAACAGCCTTCAGCGTGAACGATGATGGAGTGGATGCGGTGGCTGATGGACGGCTGAAATGCGAGGCCAGCAGCCGGTTGCGTTCTCGAGCTGAAGCCGCCTAAAGGTGGTCCCGAGCCTCGACCCGAAGCATATGCCTACCGTAAAATTCTATGGGAAATCGTTTAGCTACCGGTATTAGCGGTTAATTTAATTCCCATCCAGTTTCGGTGCCTAGTTTGGTCCCGATCGGAAACCTGCCCGAGGGCGGCAAGCGCGTGCATGTGCAGCGATGTGGATACGGATGCAGGTATGCTACTCAACCGTGAAGGGGTTCACGTGATGCGATGCGAACGGTGGCGCACCGATGCTCGAGCAGATGACATGGTAATTCGGTGGAAACGCCAGACGGTTTGAAGAGGTTTTTCTTACCACCCGAAGAAAGGATGCTTACGATCGACGAATAATAATTAGAATGCGAACTACCGGCGAAGCGGACGATAAACCCTCAACCTACCGGAAGGCTACCATTCCTTTTCTTCATATCAAATGATTTCAAGCTTTATTTACAATACAATAGTGCAAAGGAAATAAATTAAGGAAGTAACTATAAATGGATTTGAGTTTCATTCCAAAGAACGCAGAGAAAAGAAGCAATACGTATTTAATTTTACTCAACGTTACCATTAAATACGATTTTATCCGAAATCAGGAAATAAATTATAAACAAAATATTGCTGGCACCAGTTTTTTACACACCTTTCAAGCAAAATATTCATCAAGAATTAAATAAAAGTCATAAAATTATACTTCACCTCTTTGGAAAGAATATATAAATTAAGGAAGTATCAACTAATAGGTTTCTGTTTCATTTTAACGAACTCAGAGAAAAGAAGCAGTACGTATTTTACTTTACTAAACGATGCCATCAAATATGATCTTATTTGAAATCAGGAAATAAATCACACACACACTTAAGATTGCTGACACCAGTTTCTTACCGATCTTTCAAATAAAATATCTATCAAGAATGGGGGTCCGCGACAGCCGAGCGGTAGCGCCGGTTAGAAACTCGGCCCATGACCTCGACGGCGTGGGTTCGAAACCCATCCGAGACCGGGCCCTCCCCTGTACGAGAGGAGTGACTATCCACGTACATAAAGGAAAAAGTCTTGTGAGCCATTCATAGGGCAGGCATGACCAAGAGGTCGTTACGCCAAGAAGAAGAAGATCTATCAAGAATGACATAATAAGTCAAAAAATTATGTTTCATCTCTTTAAAAAAAAATTAAGGAAGGGAAAAAATCAAGGGAGTAACTGTAAATTGATTTTAGTTTCATTCTTAGAAACTCAGAGAAAAAAAGCAGTACGAATGTTATTTTATTCAACGTTACTATTACATACGATCTTGTTTGAAATCAAGAAATAAATCATATGCAAAATATTGCTGGCACTAGGTTTTTACACACCTTTTAAGTAAAATTACTTTCAAATATTACATGAGAAGCTATAAAATTATGTTTCACCTCTTTCTCAAGACCAATTGTAAAAGCATTTAAACAGCAAAAGATGTATTCAGGGAACCAATAGCTAAATTATTCTCATTTTAACGAATAAAAAAGGCACAAGAAAGGAATAATAATACTTTTTTCCATTCATCCATATCTGCATAAACATTAAGCCGTCCTTGAAAATGGTACCGGCATGTCTTGCCTTTTTCGAGCCGAAGGTTACCTTCAATGGTGGCCCTTTCTTCGGGTAGCAGAAAAAAGACAGTGCGAGTTTTACCCGTATTACATATTCGGAAGTATGTTATTTTTCAATTTAAAGTAATTTAAACGGTTCTTTCTTCAAAGCAGCGGAGGAAAATATATGGCATGCCCTAAGGTCAAGTCGTGAGAATTGAGGTAGGAGAAATCACTCCAAGACCTTTGAGGACCGTTAGCTTTTCTCAATTGTAACGTTTGTTTTATACTTATACTTATAAACTGATGCAATAAACTTGTGAACCCTTTTATACACCACTTTCATTTAAGAGTTTCGAAATTATTGATTGTCATCTGTTCATATTGAGTTTAACAATCAGAAACAATGGCATCTTTACAAGTCTAGAACATTGGTCAATAGCACAAATCACTCACTGTTATTTATTCGAATCGTTTAACGCCACAAAATCCTCCTCCAGCGGACACAATGATGATTATTTGACGATGATTCTGGCTCGCTACGAGCATATGATCGGACACCAATCAATCATGCGCCTTCGCAGCCCGAGAACGAGTTATGTTTCCCATAAAAAAGTTGATTACAAAAACCCAATAACTCAACGATACGCCACGATCGCACGGGGATGGGATTTGCCCGGTCACGCTCCGGCCCTCCGGTTCCCTTCTCTTTCGGTTTCTCGGTTCTTCGCCCTCCCCACGCCCGTTCTTTGCCATTCTGGAAGATAATTACAAAGTGTATCACATCTTCATCGGTTGTTGAACGGGAACCACACACACAGTGCACCGTATGTAAAGCGGAGAACACATAACCGACGAAACGGACACCGGAGCGACTGGGGAGCGCTTTTCCGACGGGAGAAAGGAGTTAAAACCGGCGCGAAGAAAACGAGCATGACCCGTACGAAATTGAACCATAACTTGACCAACAACCCAAAACTGAAAAATGAACCAGCGATCCAAACCAAGCCCAATCGAACTCTCGCGATCCGCCTTTCGGAACGTTCCCGGGGGTTCTTTGCCGTTCGGTCCGAGGCGCGTTTTGTTTTCCGATGCTCCGAGAGCAACGTTCGATTCGGAGGCGCCCCCGATGCCCGGGCCAGTGATAATTGGTTCGTAACGGTCATCAGATATTTTTGATGTTTTAATTAACGGAAAACTCGACTCGACTCCCGAGTCCTCAGCCCTCTCCCAGTTCCCGAGCCCAAGAGGCGGCTCCGTCTAGAATCCTATTTCGAATCGCTCGAGTGTTAGGCCCCGGAACGAAACATTCGAACGAGAGGCCAGAGTTGCTACAAATTTGATCGCACCGGACAGAACCGGAGGCCTTTTGCGGGCTCGTTTCTACGGCTATTGCGATCGACCATCGCTCATCGGCGGGTTTTAGACGAAAAGTGAACACACACTTAATCTTAATAATTAAGAGGGAACCAGCAGCGTTGACGGTGGGGATACATTCTCTGGCGTCTCTAGGAAACTCAGGGCCAGGTCTAGCTTTCAGGCGAAACCTGTTCCTATTCGCTTTGGCATTTTGGGGCCGGGTAAACTGCAGAGGGAACTTGGGCATATGCAGCTCCCGGGCTCAAGATTTAAAAGTGCTCAATGATTTATGGAAATTTTCATAGTTGCCTTAAAAGCTTAATTGAATAAATATTTTATCAGCGATTGGCTGGTGAAGCGTGAACTTTTCAAACCATGGACGGTGGATTGGATGGCTCTTGTTCGAGCTGGCCGGGAGCTGGCTGCAATTTCCATGCAGCTGTAAACTAAGGGCAGATGTTGTGGATTCAATGTATTATTTCTTGAAAAAATAATTTTTCAAACCATATTGACTTTCATGATGTTAAAAAGTTGGTTTTTCTATTTCTTCCTGACAGCTGTTTGAAGTATTAGCAATTTTTAATATTTAAAATTACCCATCAGCTCACCCACTGTGCCGATGCAACGATGCAATCGCTGGCCTGGAGTGTCCAGAGTGCCACGAGCATAATTAGTACCCGGGAGGGAGAGGAGTTTGGATTCGTGGCAAGTGCGACGGTCCAGGCCGAAAATTAACTAGCGGGCGAGCTTAATTAAGATAGCAATGATTTATTCGTGGCATGCATTCCTCTTTCTCTAGTTCTCAACTCCGACGACGCGGGGGCCAAAATGGTGTTTGCAAATGGCGTTTAAAAGCTTGCCACCTTTTGTGAGCAATGTTTTGCATAATTGTTAAAAGCTTTTATCGCCGGGGTTTGCCGGCGAGAATAGAAACATTCTGTGTTGTAATTTATTAGCGTTTTGTGTAACCGATTTTTAAATAACGCTTTGTTTAAGCCTGGTAATGATGATAAATTACCCGGAATGAATCGAGCCATGTTCGAGGTTCGCATGAATTAAACAGCAGCTCGATCCAATAGTTTCTCATTGATGTTTTGTACTGTTTTCGATACAATCCTCATTACTCCGTTTTCAATCACATCCAATCAGATATTGCTCATTGAAAGCACTCCTACGGCGTGCTTGATTTCAAAAGGCCTAACATAGCCCACTTCCTTTGCGTAAGATATTGAACATCTAGCGTAAGATATTGTGACAGGCTAGCAGGGGAATGGCATCCGTTTGGACGACGCGAAGCGGCTCATCAATAACGATAAGATGTTTAAACAGACTATTTGCCGTTCCTCACAATGGGGCAAATTGTAAGATAAACACACGAAAGCTGCCATCCACCTAGACGCCCACCTCCCCCCGGATCGGGTGGTATTGAAATTATATTTGCGTACGGAAGACAGTCCGTGTCCGTGCAGCCCGACCGTACGGTGAATATTTGATGAATGAATCCTTCTGATCAAATCAAATCAACGCAACGGTCCCCTTTTGCATGGTGCCGATCATCATCAGGTCCCGGATGGTGTGCACAAAGGTTCTTCAAGTTATTGCTATTGCAGGAACGGTGCCGGACGACAGACTGCCCGAGGTTCGATTTCAATGGCATTCGAACTACCGGCTACCCGAACAACAAACTCCGCACACTCAGACGCGCCACGAGCTCGTGCACGAGATCCTATAATGTCCCGGTAATTATGTTAAAAGGATAATTCACTTATGGAAATTAGAAATTAATTAACGCGCGGACACCGGGTCATCGTCCACCTGCTTCGCACCTTTTAAAGCCACGCTCCCGGCTGGACACCCCGCCGAGCTGTTGGCGGCCCATTTGGCACTATTTATCCGATCGATTTGGCCGCTGATTCGTCGGTCGGCAGGCGAAAGATTACCGCCAGCCCGGAAGTCAATCAATGTGCGATGAACCGGGCCAATTCCGGCCGTGCATTATTGATGGGTTCTGCGTCCTGGAGTTGATTTGACTTTGACTGCGAGAGTTTAGTCAGGAACCCCCGCCGAGAGTGACCAGACGGGCGGGGTTTTCAATGGAGTCGAACGCAGCGGGCATCGGTCAATATTTGCGAACCGGTGTAAGCCTTCAAGATATCAAATAGAAACGGCGACGGGCGGGTAAACTCTTCGGTCGCTTCATATCCGCGGCAGGACGTCGTCGGGTAAACGAAGAGTCGTCTTGTGTCTAGACAGATATTTAAGCTGGGTTCTTAGGATTTGTCAGACAACTGTTTTAAGCGTACTTGCAATGTTAAGCATTTTTCGTTTCTTTGAATTTGTTGAACTACAACTTATGGAACAGATCATAAGAGGTCCAAACTCCTGCGAAGAGAAGTGTCTTCAGCTTTTATATAGTAAGACAAGTCAAAGATTATATAACCATATCGCAATCTTAAATCCTCATCTTTCCAAAAGCCAAAAAACTTGTCTGGATCATAACATACGATGGTATTCAAGGTGACTGTTTTGTGATGTACAACAATAGAAAAGATTGAATCGTAAATATTTTTGTTTGAGCAATTTCAAAGGTATCGTTAATGTTCCACAATGTTTGGGGTCATGACTTATATAATTTGTGGCCAAATGTAAAGCAAATTTTCAGTGACGATCCCAAATTCCCTAATCCTTCAAATTCACCATACATTTACCCACTTAATGTGCCATGCAAATGGCCGCAAGTTATGCAAAACCTCCCTAATACGCAGATGTATCCTAAACCGCATGATTATCATCATCATCATCATCGACACTTCCACCATCGGCTGCAGCATCAAAGACTTCCACATCAAACAAAACAACTTATGCAACGCGCACATTGACATGTGGCAGAAAGCTAAAATGATCTGTGCAAACAACCCGTTGGAAACTGATCCACGAGTAACAGAACTCAATGCGAGTCGCCGACGAGGCGTAATGCGCAACGGGATTTTCCTTTCACCCTCGGTTTATTTCGCTCATTTTCTCCTCACTTCGAGCAGCCCGTAAGCTGCACCCGTTTTAGCTGGCGTTACATTGACGTACGAAATTGGCTAAATTTCATTTGGTTTCACCTGCCGCCGACTGGGGAGCTCAAGAGATTTGACCAATTTCTATTTGGCTCACGCCGGCTGCTCGCTGCATTGTTCCATTACGGAGACAGATTTCGGTACGCCCGAAGGCGCAAGGGAGGCGAACGGAACATGGGAGGAGCGGCACGGTCGGCGTGGAGAAACCCCAAAAACCCATGCACCCGAAACTAACGCAGCCGGACGAATCTCGCGAATGAAGCCGATTCAAATTTAGGCCTCACTTCCCGGTTCTCCTCAATGCGCGGATGACAAATGGGCCGGTGCACTGGTGGGAAGTGACGTTTGCGTGGCTCATATGGCCACCGAAAAGTGCCGGTGGTTGAATTATAAAACGCGCCTCCGACAGCTCCAAAGGCATCAGTTCGGTTTGTGCTTTCCAGTGAGCAGGAATACAACTTGGAAAGATGAAGGTAAGCTACCAGGGAACAGTGCGAAAGGTGTCCGGTGCGAGTACATCAATGATGTTTCGTTTGCAGCTGTTCTACATTGCATCGTTTGCCGTTGCCCTGGTGTGCGCGTCCGACGCCACTGACTCCGGCTCGAGTAAAGTCGTCGGAAAACGCAATGCCTGGGGTGGCTTCCTCCCGAGGTATCCTCAGCTCTCCGCCCGGGCGGACAGCCATGACGGGTTCGGAGCATCGGAGGGTCAGCAGGAGCATGGACATGCCACCACGCAAGGACTAGGACACTACGAGTCTTCGAACGAGGAGTACCACAGCTGGAAGCCACTCGAAGCCGTCGGCCACTACGGGCAACACGCGGGTCACAGCTTTGGTGAGCAGCTCCAGCAAGCGGGAGGGCACCACAACGGCGAGGGTGAAGAGAAGCACCACTTCGGGGGACATCAGGCCTTTGGTGAGGGTGATCATCACGGCTTCGGCGATCAGCATGCATTCGGTGGACACCAAGATTTTGGCGGACATCAGGCGTTTGGAGGTCAGCATGAGTCTTTCGGAGGAAAGCATGAAGCTTTTGGAGGACAACATGAGGCGTTCGGAGGACATCGTGAGGGCGCTGGTGGACATCAGGAGGCTTTTGGAGGGCACCATGAAGGAGCGGGTGGTCAGCAGGAAAGCTTTGGCGGTCATCACGAAGGGTTTGGAGGACATGAGGCGCTAACCGGACACGAGGAACATGGTGCACATTTCGGAGGCGGACATCAAGGATTCGGCGATCATGGAGATTTCGGTACTCACCAGGCATTCACCCAGGGCGGTCATCACGGATTTGGAGGACATCAGAACTTGGGCGGTGGACATCACGAGTTTGGAGGCCATCACGGATTCGGTGGACATCAGAACTTGGGTGGTGGACATCATGATTTTGGAGGCAATCATGGATTCGGCGGTCATGAGAACTTGGGAGGCCACCATCAGGAACACTTTGGTCATGGTGACCAGCACGGATTCGGTGAACATGACGATCACTTCGGCGACTCTGGACACGGTAACGATCATCATGAGGATCACAAGAAGGAACATCACATCAAGGAGCTGCATCTCGATGCGACCGAGGTCGAGGACGATCACAAGGAGCACAAGAAGCACAAGGAGCCCAAGATCAAGTACATTACCGTTACCGAACGCGTCCCAGTGCCGTACAAAGTGACGGTGGAGAAGAAGGTGCTCGTCCCGATCAAGGTGCCGTTCACGGTGCACTCGGAGAAGGTCGTCCCGATCTACGTCGAGAAGAAGTTCCCGGTTGTGGTGGAGAAGCACGAGATCGTGCACGTCGATAAGCCGTACGAAGTGAAGGTGCCCCACAAGGTCGAGGTCCATAAGAAGGAGATCGTGAAGGTCGAGAAGCCGGTGCCGGTGAAAATCGAGAAGCCAGTGCCGTACAAGGTGGAGAAGCCATTCATCGTGCACAAGCACGTCCCGGTGAAGGTGTGGGTGAACGTGAAGAAAGAGCACCATCACTAAAGACTAGAAACTTTCCCCGGAGAAGGGTGCGCGCCTGTTGGCTGTTGGTCTCGTGAGATTGCCCTTCTAGAGGGATATACACATTTCATTCATATATCAAGTCATACAGGGTGAAAAATGAAATGAAGTAGCGTAGGTTTCTGTTAAGCAAATAGTTAGGTTCATCAATAGACAACTTTAGTAGTCACAAAATCATAAGTTGCATGATGCAGTATACTCATGACGAAAAATACATACAAATCTCAAGTCAAATAAAAACAAAACAAACCTTTGTTTTTTATATGTATCAATCAAATATTCAATTCCTTTTAAAAGACTTCTGGACATGTATGATTGTTTGGAAGAAAAAGATAACTCAAAACATATACAAATGGTTCCTTGTATTTTGAGATAATGTGATCAACAAAAACGATCAGGTTCCCTTGATTAGGAACTAGACAAACGAACCACTTCTTTACAGTCGGTTCCGATAACAGTCCAAGGCAAGCAAACCTTTCTTTTACTAACGCTCCATCCCAGCGATCCTTTGGCACCTTCTTGCAATGTCACGTAACACCGTCATGATGATCCATCCTCGTTTGTAACGACCTCCTCGGATTTGTTCGGGTGCATCTGCCCTGCCATCGGACTGCATTTGTGAGGCGGAAGACGAAATGAAGCATGCATGCAACCCGAAACCTAAACCCCCGCAGGAGACGGTGCCGCATATCATTGTCATAATCTTGTAGCACATTATCCACTTAACTCATGGCTGGCCCAGGCTCGTTCCTGTACCGCTAGGAGATAGTTCACCCCTGTTTATTTTATATTTTTCTGTTTTACGGCAACGGTTTTCAATGCATCTTTCCCCACAAACGTATTTTCCGCGCGATGAGAATTGGTTCCCGAGCAACGGAAAACGCATCTTAGCAGGCGAAGGCATTTTGTTTTACGAACCGTCAAAACCATCAATCCATCGAGCGGGTTGGCTCATCTTATCCGGAGCGGGAATCGAATAACAGAAGCTCAAGCCTTTTGGATCACCACTTTTTTGTCGGCCCACCAACCCCAGTTAGATTTCCCCTCGCCGGGAGACGATTTTTCACTCAGCAGCTAATTAATAAAACTGCCGACGTGCCGAAAAGAGGAGATCGCGTTTCTCGAGTTTTCCCTTCGCGCGTTGCGAACGGTGAATGATCGTTTCGGAGCGCATCAAACAATCTCAGCACTTTGGAAATGAGACACTCAAGATTTTGGGCCCGGCGGGGAAAATCCGTTCGAGGAAAACAGATGCCTCCCGTAACACCGGTAATGTCTAGGTTGCACAGTGGGTAAGTTGATTCTTAGTTGATAGAAGCAAGAGGTAAGTTTATTTTGATGAATTTTTCATGCATTGAATCTTATGTGAATCAAACAAAGTTTGACAGCAAACGCATAAGCAGTATTTTAAATAGATATCAATAAAATTGTGTGCAGACTTACTGAAGAAAGATCATTCTTACTTATGGATTTAATGCTTTATTTTAATGAAAAGTGCAAATACTCAAATAAACCAATTGAAGTAACACTCAACAGTAAATGCATAATTCTGAACTCAATTACTTTTTTGCTTCCATCAACTCAAATGGCCACAATTCACCCCACTGTGCATCGATTGGAGTAGAACGGGTTTGTAAAGGGTTGTTTTCGTTCGCCGTCTGGTCGTTCAATTGCCGAAACAAAAATAAACACCATCTCAAGGGACGGTATTGGCCCTTGGTAAAGATTTTTTATTTCCCTCCACTCCACAGCCCTATTTCGTCCAAGATCTCGGCGTTTCGGCGTCATTGTTAGGGCTAAATTTGTAGTCGCTATTTTCAACACGTGTCCCAAAGTGTCGGCATTTAGTCAGCGCTCGAGTGACAGTCGTCCTCCAGCTGAAAAGGGAAAAAAATGCGCGCACTCCAGGGAAAAGAGAACCCACTCTCGAGTTTTCGGAAGGTCGGTTTTCCAATATCGAAGGCGCTAGACGATGGGTTTCGGCTCAGCAGGAGCGGCAAACACTGGCGCTGCTGCGATCCGATGGCAGCTGTATCGGAACAAGGGCAACATCCGTCTCCGGTTGCATTCCGGCGAACGGGGCGCTCGATTGCTCGCGTGTTGCTTCCAGACGCATCCCAAAACATTGCCTCGCTCGATTGGATTCAAACTTCTTGGCCGACGATCCGAAATCGAACGATTCGGGTGGAAGAATGAATTTTCTTTGTTTGCTTCGGGACCGTGGCGTTTTTCTTCATTCCACTGATGTGATGATTTTTTCGTCCTTCTAAAACCTCGCTCGTTGGAATGGTAAAGCCTGCCCGTGATGGATGTTTTCCTGGAAAATCGAAAAACAACCAAACACTGCGACAAAACACCGGGTTTCCAGTTACGAATCCCCAAGGACCCACGCGGGCGTCACAATTCCCAGCTTCCTAAGGTCACATCCTAATTTAGCGCTCTCATATCCGGCCGGGGAGAATTCGACATCCGTGGGCCCGTTTGCGTGGGTGTGAAACTAAACTAAAATAAAAAGAAAATGTCACACACACACACACGCCCTCCCGACGAGAGGTGCATTCGATGCACCGCGCTGGGAAAACTGCATGCAACAGGAAACGAAGCCTAATAACGGAATCACAGGCCGTGCGGCGAAAACGTTAGGTTCGTTTCCGCTCGTTTCCGGTCGCGGTGATTCGAGAAACAGACTTTACGAGCCCGCATTCGATGATTTTGGGAAAGTGGATGTACCGAATGTGTTTTCGTCGGCGCTCGTTACACAATTTCCTCTGCTCGCGCCACGTTCTCCGACGGTTGCACTAGTGACCCGGTTTGGAAAATGCCCAACTAATGGCCTGACAGTCGATGGGCAACTCAATATTGGCTAGTCAGTGTGCGCCAGCATAGTCGTTTTCATGTTTCGGAACGAGGTGTTATGAGAGGTCTCTCAAAATTAACTTTTACCAGGATGAGGATATTAGGCTTAATGACTGGGACATATTTTCTCACACTGTGGGAAATTTTTAAATATGCAGGCTTTATCTCCAATGATTCTTAAATCTGAACAAAAATTAACTTGTACAAAATTTTTAAAGAAGTAAAATCAGTAAAGAATGTAATTTTAAACTACATGCTCGCTAAACTGGTAACAGAGTTTTGAAAAGCAATAAAAATATTCGAAAATATTTAGACATTAGAACTAAACTATAGTGATTATATAGTGAGAAGTGAATACCGTAATTACCCGAGTATTATATGACCCAGTGATCCACTCTAGGATTGTAAATAGAAGTATTTCGGAAAAATGTTAGTTTAAATTTATAGAAAACAAAGACTTCGGAATGGAACAACAAAGAACTTTATTTATTTAACAGGCTATCACAGTTTATTTTACACTCATAAGGAAAACAAGCATCTTCATAGCCATTCCTTCCCCCCCATTATAAACAGTGCCATCCTTTAAAGCGTCCATTGAAAACTTGTTGAATGATTTAATGTAACGCTGTGAAGACCCAACTGCAGATCTCAACATTAGTTCACTATTGTTGCCTTGTCCATCGGGATTAGCTGATTTAATTGACAAAATATTGATTTACAGACATAAACAAAAGATTTTTGATATTTTATTGAGCTCAGAAAAATCTCTGTTACGGGGAAATATTCATCTTCGAGCTTCGGACTTATTTGTTCGTACATAAACAGTTAAGTGAAAAATAAGTCTAACCCTTTAACTGGGTGATAGTTTTTTATACACATGTATAATAGTTTAAGAAAGTAATTGGCGCCGAGCCAAACCTAAAATAATCCGTTTCCGTTTTGTCTCATCATCTCAAAGATGATGTATTTTAACACACGTTCAATTAAGCTTAGAAGTAAAACAATGCCTTCCGTTCTTATGTAAATTTTCAACGTGTGTGTCAAGCGATAGGTACAAATTATTGGACATTCAACTGGTGATTGATATTTATTGCACTCAGCCTGATTAAGAGTCGTAAAGAAAGCCTCAATAACTTTCCTTACAAAAATGGAAAAGGAGACATAAAGTACAACGAACATTCTTTTGTTTGAAAACAATATCCTGCCTTTCACGAATCCCATCAACTGTGCTACTGTCACTGTATCCATTTTGGTTAATTTCGCTACTCAGCTACCACACTCGTTAACGCAAAGATTTATTACGAACGAATAACGTTGGCTTTTGATGGTGTTTTCATTCGAAGAGCTCTCGAAGTGGGAGAAGAGCTACACAAAAAAAAAGCTGCGTAAAGAATCACTTAACCTCAAAGATGCGCTATCTTCCCGGCGGCGTGAAGTGCGGTGGAACATGAACGGAACAGGGAACTACTGACCCGTAAGTATCGCACACCACACATCCGACGCTCGTTATCGTTATGTCGGTTAGCCCTCATGGCCCTTTCCAAAGTGCATAATCATCTGAGCAGACGAGCCATTTCCTCCGGTGAAACTCGAAGCCCGCCAGGATCGTCATAAATAATATCCACCAGGCCGAGTGGCAACCGCTGCAGCTTGCACTGATGCATTGGTGCACTGGCACAGCTATCGGCGTCGTCATCTTCAGCCCCGCCATCGTCATCGCACCCGCCTCGAGCCCAAGGCCACCTCCATGCATCACCGAGTGATGGGTGAGGTCCCATTAGTCGTGTCACTGTTCGTGCCTGATCCTCGCCCTGCTTTACGGCGGAGTTTTCCGCGAAATCCGTTCCATTTCTTGTCTGTATCTGGAATGCACAGGATGGGTCCGCGGGTAGGAAAAGGGCCCGAAGGGACGGATTTTTCTCTCTTGGAACCACCAACCAAAAACCATCCATGAAGTGCCACAGGGCTTTGCCGTTCCCGGGGCTTTCGATGCCCCGGTTTTCCGGTGACAAATTTTTTAAACAAATTTATGTGAACCATATTCCGTGAGTGCCACCGCCATCGCCTTCGTCATCTTCGCCTCGGCGCGTTGGTGTCAAAATCTTAGCGAGGGTGTCAATGGCAGAGCGTCGTGACCAGCTGCAATCGTGCCGAGCAATTATCGCGCCACTCGAAAGGTTTACTCGAGTATTTCGAGGGCTGCGCATGGGAATGAGGGTAGCAAGACGCTAAGTACAGTAGGGTTTTTTGTGTCATTTCGACTCCCGTGTGCGATATTTGCTCGTGTGTTTTGTGTGTATGGAATAATCGTCCCACAATTTGTTGCTTTCGGATCGAACAAACAGAAGCTTGTTTAACATATCGACGAAAAAGGAAAAACTTTCTTCCAAATTTTATGGGGAACAGTCGTGACTATTATATATCTTGACGTTTTTTTTCTCATTTTTTGTTTAGCTTGAGGAGAAATTATGGCTTACAAAAGAAAAGAAATCCATTTTCGGAGATGATTTGTTCTGTTAAATAAACATGAGGATGGACGAACCAATTTCAGAAAAATTATGAAAGATCTTAAGATTGTTTAAACTGAATTATGCTAAATAACAAACCAATTGTATTTGTAATTGCAAAAACAAATAATTGTATTATTTTGTGCATAAATAATCATACTGAAATCAAGTTTTGGATGGAAATTTGTTAATTTAACATTATTGTCTTCAACAATCACCACCACTTAAAAAAAACATAAGTAAACTTTCAATTAAAGTTCTTATAAAAATGATCACATGGAATGATAATTTCACTCCAAAACTTTTTAAAATGCCCATAAAATCAACGAACTTTGTTACATTATAGATTGGACTACAAGTTTTTGAGTGTTGTCTTTATATATTTTTATAGATTTGCAAAACCATGAAAATTGTAAATACATCAGAACTGAAGGGCAGTTTCAGCCGCAACAAATCTATTAAAGTAGTTAAGAAATTAAATATAGAATTCAAACAATTAAAATAGTATTTTAGAGAAACCGCAACGTTATTTCTTAACAAAAAGTTACTTTAACATAGTACCGTACCAAATCTCGGCAACTTAACCGACGGGAAATAAAATGTTACTCCGCAAATCAGGGAATGTTGAAATAGGATAATATTATTCACTTACCAAGTCAAGAATAAACTCTCCCATGGATGATTCCACCTTACAGTGAAACAAGAAAGCATTTCACAAAGTAATAAATTCAAGTAAATGTACTTGCTACGATTGTTGTCCAGTCATTCATCGAAACAAAAAAGGCCAATTTGAGCAAGTGCGCTAGAAACTAATTTTCAACCACAATTCCCCGACAGCCAAAAGGATGCCGAGCGCAAAAAGGAGCGAAGGAATCTTTTAACAAGATTCTTCAAGTTTAGTTGAATGTGTTGCGGTTTGCTAAAATTAAAGTAAATTTGTCTTCAAACCAACCCACCCGGTTTCCTGGACCGGGAAAGAGGGGAAGAGAACAAATTCGATTCGAAAATTCTTCGGTGCCATCCGTCGTGCCGGTCCGGAATGCCCATTCCCGCCTCGCACTCAGCATTCTTCCCGGCGCGGCCAAGTGGCTTCCCTGGAACGCAGTTTTTCCTTTGATTTGACCGCTGCAATGGCACCCCTTTGAAACCGTCGAAGCGTATCGCTAAAGAATGGAAAACTTCTTTCGCCTGTGGCCACACGCTACGAAGGAGCGCGGCCGGTGTCTTGGGCCGGCAAAAAACCCAACCCGAGAACCGAGGCTCGGGACTCGCGCCGGAGTCCTTTTTCTGCAATCCTTTCGCCACGCCTGACTGATGAGCTTTGAAGCTTTTGTTCTTTCTGCGCCCTTTCTGGCGTTCGCGTCTTGGAAGCGCGTTCGACAGGAATGGGTGAAGCTCTCGAATCTCGATCAATGCTCGGGCCGAAGCAGGGGCCACCTTCACCGACCGACTTCTTAAACACACCCGGGATCAATCTTTTCCCCTTTCCCTTTTCACCGTTCTGCACCGTGACGGATGCTTGTTGGCAAGATTCGGTAGAAATTTTCGAACGAATCGCCTCGGGTGGTACACCGGTTTTAGAACTCTGTTTGTTCAGCAAAGCGAGCCGGCTGGGCGGACGTTTGGGCCGAAAAACGGGTGAAAACTAATCTCGTTAAATGGACCACGAGCAAGCCCTCGATCCGCCCGGCAAACGGAGATAAGACATTGAGTTCATCTTCCAACCGAAACTGGGAGTAAAGAAAAAAGTTCATTCTACAAGCGGCGTAAATCTGCCACGTCGCAGACAATGTACCTCTTCGCTCCTGCAGCATCCGCCTCTGAGAAAACAATGTTATTTTACCCTTCAATTCGTGCTTTATTTTATCACAAAATGATTCCATTCATAAATGGCAAATGTTTATTGATGGTAAGCGATGCGAGATGGATCAAACCGGAGGAATCCGGTCCGTGACAGGGAATGTAAACGGATTTGACGCAACCGGAGGAACGGGGTTTAGAAGTTTTCTTTGCTTTGGGCACTGTTTTTTCATGGGTGGGATGGAAAATTAGGCCCTGCTGCCAGAGAATCATAAAACACAATTGATTGGAAACGGAAGGTACTTTTGCTATGCTGGTTTTATATGAAAGAGTATCTATTTTTCATACAATATTGCTTAAGTTCTTCATAATTTTTAAAAGTTTACTTTGTTGTACGATGAAGTGTAAAAATAATTACTCCATAATGTAAGAAATTTTGTCTCGAAATCAGAAACCACGTGTTTAAAGGTAGTACTAGAACTTTACTTCTCGATTATTTTCCCAAAAATAATCTCGCCAAATATTTGGCAACACTGCACGAAGTTAAACCAAAAGAACTTGGAAACTGAAACATGGAAAAAACACACCACCCGAGGATAAATGCAACAAACTGCAACTTAGTGCAACGTTTGGTGGAACAAAGCAAACATTGTTCTCTCAATGCTGCGCTGATCCGAAAGAATCTGCCTGTCGATTTTCACAGCTTTTCTTTCGCCCTCGGCGGTGGTGAGAACTCGCTGGCACTAGCCGTATGGAATAAAGAGGTTGAAAAAAACGAAATCATTTAAAAAAACATAAGGCCCCATTGCCAGAATCTTTTGCCAACCGGGCCTGTCGGGAGATGAGATCACCCCATGTGGTGGATTAATTTGGTGAAAGAATTCGATTGTTCGCAAAGTTGTTTCCTCCGGGTGCCTTTGGGCGACGGGTCAAATGAGGACCGCAGTGGCGAGGAAAAGCTGGATAGGGTAGAAAAAAAGTAAAAACGTGTCAAATAAACGATGGATAAAAGCTGTAATAACTGGAATTGTATTTGTATTGTGTTTTTTTTTTTTTTTTTTGTTAAAAAACAACATGAGAAACGGTTGCCATTTGTTCGTTTACGTCGGATTTTGGAATTTGAAGATCGACAACAGCATTTACTCGACAACAACTTTACTGAAGAAGTCATTTTGTTTTTCAATAAGCACCATTTTATTCACCAAGAAATGAGTATTTTCAGCAAATCTGACACGCTTTAAACGTTTTCTGTTTGTTAGTAAACTTTTTGATGCTTCGCTCTTTATGACATTTCACAAAAGTTCTTACCATTACGTCAATTGCAAGAAATTGCGTTTTAAAGTAGGATATTATTTGAAATGTATCAGTTTTTTTACTTATTTTTTAACAGAAAAGGGTTTGTTTTGTCAATTTAGTCGTGGTTTAGTCTAAAATAGTTTTCAAACAAACACTTATTGAAACAACACTTTACAAGGAACAAGTAAGAACGTTTATGTTACTCACAGCATCATTGTTTTCAATGGTGTGGATTACATAGTTGGAGAACAAACGTAGAGCATAGATTCGTTTTGCCTGGCTAAGTATTGGAAAACGCAGGTTTTGGAATGAAGACGGACACCCTTTTGCTTCTCCTAGTTAGAGTCAAAAATAAAATAAATTAAAAATTCCTTCTTTCCTTTTGTCTGTTGTAATAAAATAGAAAATTTTATAGTATGCTTATTTTTTTAATTTCGTGAAAATAACTGAGAGCAAAGAAGGCAACATGACAATGAAAGAAAATAATTATATGATAAAGCACAACACTTCAAATAATGCTATGTGTTATTGCTTAAATGAAAATCAGAATGTTTTAAAATTATTTAGCGTATAAGCAAGTTCCCCTCTGATTTTGCGAGGAGAAAGCCAGAAGTGGAATAACGAAAATTAATAAAAATAATCCCTGTTCGGGCCGAGTGGTTTTCTGACGGGAGCGAAACAGTTTTCAATTGCATTTCAAAACTCAATTCACCCTCTGATGTTTGCCAGCCGGAAGGTCAAACTTTTCGACACAGTATTCGGACAGCTGCTTTCCCTTCAAGCCAGCGGGAAAAATGCAAAAAGCAAACAAGTAAAACGCAGTCCTCTCAAAACACAGCCCCAGGCCACCGTTAGCCATTACGAGGCACTTCAGTTAGCTCTTTGCAAAAATTGTTCAATTGATTTCCCGCTCCCGAAACATGGATTGATCACGGCTTTTCCCGGCGGTTCTGGTGCACCGTTTATTATTTCTTCGCGTCGCTGCTTCGCTTCTTCACCTCTTTCCTCATGTCCTGGCTATGAGGAATGGCGAATGAAGGATCAAAAGCGTGCTGCTTCGGCAATCTTCGACAGCCAGGTTCCTCGCGGCCATTCGCAAAGGAAGGAGTCCTGTCGGGCACGCTGTAGCGTAATAAATTGGCGCAACGCATTCCAGTTCGGAAAGTCAGCGTGCTGGCGCGCTAATTGAGTTTCTTCCGCTACGGTCGCCCCCCGAGGGGAGAAGGAAGTTTTTCTCTTCTTGGAAAATCTCTCTCTCTTGGTGGTCCAGGAAGTATCCGGAGGCTTTTTCGAGAAACATTAAGGCCATCACCATCAGGAAAGCAGGTGAAGGAATTAATTTTGTTTGAATTTCATTTGACCTGCTAAAATTTGATTATAACATTCATCGTAAGTGTTGCGTCTCGGAATGCGCTCTGCAAGTGCTGATCACTCATTCGACCGTTTCGTTGCATCGTGACATCGTTTCGGATGCATTTTCACGCATTAGAAAATAAAGCAAGAACGACCACACTGGAGCGACCCAAACGGTCATCAGTGTATAACTAAGCGTACCGAATGCATTGGAACGAATCGCTCAATGGTTCGAAACGTTGGACAAGGAACCTGTCGGACAAACACGCGTACAGAACGATTTTATTCCTACCGCGAGGTGATAAAAGGAAGCGTCATTCATACGCATCTCCTGTCGCCGTCTTATGCTTAAGACAAAACAAAAAACCACCACCCCTGGTGAGGTATTTCACCGAAGCCCGGAACATCCCGAAAGGATGACGGACGAACCCGGGAGGCGCTAATTACAGCCAATTAACTGATTCCCATAACTGCCGCATCGAATCGGCGTAATTCAAACAAAAAATCTCCTTCATTAGCGCGCGCTGGCTAAGAGCAAAGGGAAACAAAACCCTCGCCGGTCGTAGAGAAGAGAGAAAAATAAAGTACAAGTTGGCTGAAGCCGGAGCAAAAACGTTCAATACTTGCTGCCAACCGGAATGAGCTATACGGATCCCGAAAAGCGGGTATGCAACCGGTTCTTGTCAGCTCGGCGGAAGAAATGCCGCCAGCCCGAGGTGCAAATAGGCATGCCGCCTCACCAGGGAATACGTAGGACGACGGCCGTACACACCGATGGCTTAATTAAGCAAACATGTTAAAGATCACTCGTGTTCTCGTGTTCGGGTGGTTTGATGCTTTTTCCGAACACTGGATAACCGCAGGTGAGGTTTCATATGGTGATGGATTTGTTATGCGGCAAAAAAATAAAACAGATGACTCAGAAGAAAAAAGGGATAGGATCATGCAATCACAGAAAGCTTGAGAAATGCGCTTACATGTTGTAATGGTATTCCTTCTTCGTTCGAGAAGACCTCTTTACCTTCTTCTGAAATTGTAATGAAAATCCCTCATTTTCTTGATATCCAAATGTTTTAAAATACTAGCACTCCTACTTACAAAGAGAAAACTTTTCAAATACCAACTTTGAGCTACCGGTCAGCTTTAAGCCAAAACGGTGACACATATCTAAATACAATTAAATACATCTAATAAGAAAGAAAAGTTTGTAAAGCGTATTAAAAGTCAATATTATTTAACAAGGTATCACCATAAAAGAGAGCACTTTGCTTGAACGAAAGCATTCCACGAGTTAAACATGCATACCAAAAAAAGAATCTGAAATTATTGGCTGTTGCATATTTTAATTCATTTGTATTTGTTGCAAGGTATTTGTTAACTAAACTTTATGAACTAAAATTCCCTAAAACGGATTATTATTTGGTACGTTTATGCCGAAAAGGGGGTTTTGTGCACGCGAGAATGTATTATGCCTTTGGATATAAAGGTTTCTTAGCAGAAATTCATGAAAATAAAACAGTCAGAACTAGTGATGTGCAAAATGAATAAAAATGAGTGAGTGAGTAGAATCTTACTATTGAATTGATTGGTTGAAATACTCACAGATAGTTTTAGTATTTTTTTTTTATTGAATCCTAAACCGGGATTCAAATCTCAAAAGAGTGAATGCCTCAAAAAGATTCTTGAATCCCATAAGAGTGCTCAAGCAAACTAGAACAAACTAGAGAGATAATGTGTGTAGGCATCTGATTGGGATTCCAATCCTTGTTTATGATTCAATTCCTTTTTACGACTTAAAATCTCTGTCGCAACTTGTAACTCTTTTACACACTTATAGAATTCGAATCGTTTTAGCCACTAGCAACGCTCTTATTCATTCATTTTATATTTTGGGTTACGAATTCGTGTTAAATATTCAAATGATAATATCTAAGGTTGCCTCTTTCTCACGATAGGTCACATGACGAGCTTGCAATATCAGTTCGCCCACTGCTTCAATGTTTTACGGAAACAACAACTGATTTTGGATGACCTTCACGAAATTCGTCTTGGAGGGAACTCCGACCACGATTGAATTCCCCAAACCATCGACAAGCACTAGTCCTAGATGGAGCTTCATCGCCAAAAGTTGAATTTAGTTCATTCATACACTGCTGCTGAGTTAATCCACGTCGAAAGTTGTAAAAACTAGTCACACGAAAATGTTCACGATTAAATTCCATTTTTGGGGGCAGATGAAACCTTTAACATACTGTAAACAACATAAATTGCGCTTGTATGACAAAACGTTCTGGGTACGTAGAACCTATAAAACGTCTAACTTTACGATACAGCTGTTAGTTGACAGTTTCATCACCAGGTTTGCCAAATCCCGAAACACAAAAGGCAACCCTCGTATTTGCGCATTACTACTGAAAACCACACACGATTTGAAAACCGCTTCGAATCTTGCTTAGTGATCAAAATTCAAAATTGTTCTGCAGTACAAAGATAGATAGCCCAACCATTTGAAGATTTTTTAAATATATCTTGTATGCTAGTGTTTTTGTAATTCTTGCATTGAATTGCTGTCAACCTTGATTTTCCAGTATTATATAATATGAATCTTGTTTATGAAATTTGTAAACCAATGAAATGGAATTCTTCAGATGAGATAGACAAAATCACTGATGAAGAGTGTCAGTTGATTACTCATAGGCTTAAAAATGAAGCAACATTTCAACGTGAACTAGTATTTTTAAGCAATTCGGGGAAACTGCTACGAACGGTTTTTAATTTTATTAAAAATATTCGTTAGTTGTGATATGCTGACGGGAGATCCAACCGGGACTCAACAACAATTTTCTTTACAGAAAACATGTTTCAAAATCATACTCAACTGAAAATCTAAGCTGAAGTTTTGCGTGCCACTACATGTTAACGTCAGGGTAATGTACAAGGTCTTTATTAAATCCTCTCATGAAAGATCACGTATGAAGTGGGCGATGCAAACATAGAATTATATTCTCTTGCTAAAAGATTCACTGACAAAGTGAATAATCGAAGCAAATATATTTATCTCAGGCTCCTTTCAACAATCCTGCCTCCCATCCGCCTAGACCACCCAACATCTTCCCCCCACCCGTGCACCATGATTTCACTGGCCACAGCGGGAGTTACTCATAAACACGCATTTCAGCAAATCGATCCAGTAATCACCCCGCACGGTTCGCATCAAGAATTAATCACCGCTGACAGTGGCGATATTTTTCACTTCACGAACTAAAGATCAAAAAAATACACCCAACACATGCTCCACGTGCTGCCATAAGCCACATCGCCACACCCTAGGGGGGAAGGGTGGATGGCTTTGCCGGGAAAAGTATGCGCTCCCCAGGCATCCAGTGCAGTGAAGTTGGAGCCTGCACACACGACCTCCGGTGTGCGCCTCTGCCCAGGAATTGATTTTAAACTTCCTCCTCATTGTCATTAATTTCCATTAGTCCACATCGTCTGGAGCAATTTGTTTGCATCTCTCCCTTGGCAGTCCCGCCGGTCCGGGGGCCCGGATGGGCGCATTTGTACACTCACTGCATAGACATTACTCAAAAATGGTCGAACGTCGCCCGGGCATTCCGGGTTCCATCCCTCGTCCCCGGATAAAAATACTTTCTTCAATGGAACGTTCAACGGGGTTGCCTCGGTCCGGGCGGAACACGGACTAGTTTAGTAGCCCGGTTCGAGGCCCGATTCGTAGTTTGTCGTCGCCAGTCTCGGCTTCGGTTGGATCGTCATGGTCGTAACTTCGTTGCCAGGACGAGGACGAGCTGTCATCGAGGCAATGTCCAACCAGGATGACAGCTAGTGGAGAGTTATTTGTCAAAAAATGAACCACCACACTTCCGCCGCGAGGAGTGCAGTTTTTCAAAGAATCATTTATAATAACATGATACTTCACGACAACGGTCTCCATTTTACAGTATCTCCATGAAACCAGTGCATCAACAAAAAATTTGGATGCGACAAAATGTCGCCGAAAGTATTCTGGATTGCCTGCAAACTGCCAAAAAATGCTCCAACCAGCCGGAGGCCATTTGTCGCCGGACGTCCTTGGTGATTTCCATCGAGTTCCTCCCAGAGTTCGTTGAACCCAGCAGTCCGGAGTCCCTTCTCCTGTGATTCGCCAGCGAAAAAATAAAACAAAACCGTCGATTGATGGGCGATTGTTGATGGCCGTAAATTTATTGCCCCCCGATGACTTAATTTTTCTTTGGGAAGGGAAACACATCAGATCTCCGTGAATCGTTCAGTTTCTTTATAGACACACACACACACACACACACACACACACACACACACACACACACACACACACACACAC
>KE525335.1:553827-628826 GCA_000441895.2 Anopheles sinensis | reverse complement strand
GGTTGGCCTTTTGTTTCTTACAGCTGGGCTCGTTTTCGCCCCGCTCGCTCACGGGTGTGAAACTTTAAACTCCGCCGTTAACTGTCACCATCATGCGGCACGACATTCCGAATTCCGGGCCAGCGCAAACGGTATGGGAAAACGCGCCGCGACTCCCAAAATGACAACCGAAGGCGGTTTGAATTACTAATTTATATGGGCAAAGAATTCGGATTTGGAGCGCTTCCCTTCGCGGTGGGTGCGAGAGTTCATGTGTTGTGAAGTAACGGCTAGTTGTGTCTTTTTTGCCTTTTTTGTCTTTCAGGCTGCAAACCGTGTTCTGTTCTTCGGTATTTTTTCTTTCTTTCTTACTTGGACCCTCGGTTTAGTGTATTTTGATTCCATTTATCCAAAACAGTCCAAAACGGCCCGCCGAATGATCCCCGGGAATAAATTAAGTTGTCGACCGTTTTGGAGCGAAACAGCGCCATCAACGTAAATGTCGTAGGCATTCGGGATGGGACGAGACTTCGGTTTCCCTCCCAAAGCCCCTGGCAACCGCAAACGTGTCCCCGGCTCCAGGGCGCATGGGGACTTTGTCTTAATGTGGACCCGAATAGTTTTTCATCAATTTGAATGTAAATGAGTGCAAATGGTGCGGAATGCGTGCATTGGCAGGTGTTGAAAATTATATTCTATCCGCGCGCCGAACATCGCACCACACCAGCTACCTGATCCGAGCGGACCTTAATGAGGGCCAATGGGGGGAAGGGAGGCCTTACCAGGAACAGCGGTCTGAGGGCTGGCCCAAAATGGTGTGGTTTTAACGATTGACATCGATGGGCGATAATGCTATCTGCTATTAAAAGTCATGTTCAGAGGCACGGCTACTTTATATGGATGATTTCTTCTTCAGTTTTAAAACGGGATTAAGAGCAGGAATCCTAAATGTTCAGCTAAAGATATCTTATGTAGCATGTGAAGAGATTTTATAAAATATCCACCAATCTAAATTGTGTGGTAGGGATAATCTTCATGTTAAAGGATGCTTAATCAAATCGTGAAAACCTTATCAAACAATAATTTGACAACATTTTGGAAACTTTATTTTCTCTCTTCTCCTTCAACAGAAAGTAATGGAGAACACCTTTGATGAAAAGTGGGTCCAAGAGAATGGTTTTATTTTCTTGCTTTTATGATCCAGAATCGCCCGGCCTACTTTCCGAAGCCGTTGAAGTACCTTTAAGTAATTTACTGCAGATGAAAATAAATTTTACCACACGGTGAATGATGTCATTTCCCGGACGATAGCTGAGACATTTTTATTCCTTACCCCTTACGGTTACCGGATTGACGCACGCTCAAGTAGAGAAGTAACTCTCCTTGTTCTCTTCGCGATCGTGTTCTCGGTCTATTTTATAGATTCACCAAGCCCAGTTTTTCCAGCAATCATCTCCCATTAGGCCAAAAATTGACAGCATGAGGCAGAGAGTGGTATAAAAACTACCCTCAAGCATAGTGTTGGTGTGTGAGCGCTAGTGCGAGTTTTCTTTTTATACTTCAACGATCGGACGGTGTTATTTATTGCACTTTCTTCACGGGGACCTGGAATTGTTTGTTTTGGGGAAGTTTTATGTTTTAATGGTGGTGCCGTAATTTGAATGGAAATCGAATCAAATAAATATCTCATACTGACCCATCGCGAGAACGCGCGCAGCCCGAAAGTGTGTGGGACGCGATCGCGCGCGACTCGCCGAAAAGGGGTGCGTTTCCACCGGGAGGACGAAGCGGGATAAACGGGGAGGGATTTTTATTGTTATCGGTATTAGTTTCTTATTTTCCTCCGCACTCCGCACAGGCCTTTCCACTTGCCCGAGCCCGACAATGCTCGGCCAGGGAGGACGAATAAATTCATCCACGCCGTCCACGCTGGTGGATTTTTAATTTATTGACTTGTAACATTTTGTGGATCGAAACTGACGAACCTTGGAACGCGAGGCTGGCTGGCTGATCGGTTTGAATTGTGTTCGAGCGCTGGAGGTCAAGAATAGCAATCAATGTTCATTTTCTGTTGTTTCGTCGAACAACCTTCGTCGAATTCGGGCGAAATGACCCTCTAGACGGTCCATTCTAGGCTTCGGCGTCGTTTTCAGGGCAGAGAAAATGGTCCGTCAAGTGCCAGTAAGACGACGAATAAAAACAAATGACCAGTATTAATCAACCAGAACCCTCCGGGCATCCTCGGACTCGTTGTCCGGAGGATCGTACGCTGGAACCCACGAGTGCTTGACTAAGACCAAGTGTCGGTTTCCATAGCGCACGCAGCCTCCTTCGACACGCACCACGTAGAAAGGGTGTGTGTTCGGGTGACATTTTCTCCCTCGTCTGGAACCATGTCTACAAGAAAGTGTTTTGTATTATATTTAGTGAAGCGACCAGGTCCACTCCTCCAGCCGCCCACCGTTCCCTCAGGCCATGCAAGCCATCGAAGAACTACGTTCTAGGACCACTTTCCTCCGGAGCCCAACTCCACCCGCGGGCCTGTTGGAAAACAAATAACCATAAATTTCCAAAAATTAAATAGACACAGCAGCACAACTGGCAGCACCGTTCCGTCCCTCTGGGTTCGGTTTTTGCTTTCTCCCAGAGAGCGCTGACACTTCAAGACGATGGCGGCCGGCGTGAAGAACGGCCAAACGCCGAACAGTCAAAGTGGGAAAGAATGGTATCGGATTTCTAACGAAAGGTTTGAAATGAGATGCACACGCGAAGGCCATCGTACAACCGCCGTGGAAGGCACAAGTGTTTGAACTTCTTTTCCGCCGTTTCGTTGTTCGTTTCATCATGTTGCATTCCGGGCAGAGCAATTCTGTTGAGCGTCTGTTCTTTTCCTCCATGGAAGCATCGATCCGTCTGCCGACGCCTCCGAGTTGAACGGCATGCTGTGCAGTTCGGTTGTATTCCGGAGGTTTTAGGATCCACCGAGAACTTTGTATAGCTGGCAAGTGCAGTGCCAGAGTCGAAGGCTTACGTTTGGTGACTTTATTGCACTGCTTGCATTCAGTTGACGGATCGTATTTTCGACAGTTTATAGAAAGCGATCATCGATAAGGTCCAAATATTTATAGGCCATGATCATTTACTTGGCCTTCTCATGTTGCTTCGGCTCCAAACTGGTAAATTACTCAGTTAATTTGTTACTGGTTTTTTGGATCACGTATTCGTTCGTTTTCGATTTCCTTTTATTTCAAACCATATGCTTAGCAATCTTCTCCTTAGAACTAGCAAAGTAAAGAAATAGAAACGGTATAATTATTTTCCCATTAGGCTTCAGGGGTGAAACCACCGTGAAGGCTGCTTGTCGTTTCGGCAGCTGTACTTGAAATATGTTAATAAAGATTTCTCGTAAGGCCGTGAACTCCAAAAACGGAGCAAAACCTGGCGGTCCTACGATGGAGCGCCTTCGGCGGCCTATCGGCTCATAAATTATGCGCTAGCGCTGCTGTTGCTGCTGTTGCTGCTTTTTGCTGCTGGCCGACGAAAAACAAGCTCATCAAAAATTGACATTCTGATGATTGATTAACTACGGCGTGGACGGGTGCGAAGGAGTCTAGGAGTCTCGTGTTGCTGTAACTTTTCCATATGCTCCCGCTCGTGCTCGACCGCAACGCATCCGGTGGCGCTGGCGTACGTGCGTGTGAGGCTAAATGAGCTCGAAACCATCCACCGCCGCTCGTTTGGCGTTCTACGCTCCCGGGTTCGTCAGCTGGCCAGTCCCGAGGGAGATCAGGGATCGGAATCCATCCATCCCGGCAGGATTATGACAGCAGCCAACGCATCGGCACAGAATCGTTCTCCTAGGCTCTGCTTAGTTCTTCCTGTTTGTGTCGTAAACTCACGAGTGGCCAAATTGTGCGAACCTAGATGGATACGTTATTCCAGGATTGGATGGTGAAGGTGGTGGAATGTAAAACACTCAACTTCACTTCTACTGGTGAGAACTTTCAAAGCTAAGCATGTGGCCTACCCGCATACATACGGAGAAGTCTAGAGCAGAGTTGTCAAACAGAATAAACCATACTGACTTTGTCGCCGAATTTCGCTCTATCGGCCATTTTTCAAGTCATCCTGATCGCTGTCAAGTAAGTCAGAAATATTCTCTTAGATTTCAATTACATAAGTGCAAGAAATTTTAAATGAAAACCTATTTTAAAAATAAAAATTTGAGTAAAAAATTATAAAAATAGGCATCCAACACAAACTACATATTTTAAAATAAACAACTATGGCATTTAAAGTTTTGGGATTAAATCTTGTATGCACTTGATTCGGTTCTAACTAATAAAGAAAAAATTAAAGAAATGATTTTTTGAAAATAAAATTAGATACAGTCACTAGCAAAATTGAGCATACAATCGAACGAGCGCTGGTTTTTCTTCCATAACACGCACAAATATTGGCCTAATTTAATTTTTTAAACGTAGTTTAATAGCAAATTGATCAGACAAAAGAAATATGTACTTTGTTTTCACGTAACTTATCTGCATTTTTCATAATAAAATAATAAGTGAAAAAAGTCCATTCTCACCAACGCAAAATTGAGCATACAGATCTGTGTACATCAAAATCTAAGGCCTAAACTGCGGTCAATTCAATTAGTTAGTATGTTGTATGACTACTCTGTGTGTCCAGTACTGCCTGCAACCATTTCTGCAACGATTCCACAAATTTTTGGCCACCAATTAAGGTATACTATTTCATGTACCCTGCATCTCGATTTTCGGTTCTCTTTTGTACCTTGGCATTGGTGAATCGTTCTTTTTCGGCTGGTACATTGATCAGCACTTTAAATGGGCCATGTGATTGAGTTCCATTGATCTATGGAAGTGTTTTGACAGACTTAGGCACATTATACGACACCAGTATCACACGACGTACCAAGTGAGGTTTGTATCGTTGTCCTACTGAAGGTAGTATTGACAAAGTAAGATGATTTTTTTAACGATAGTTTATCGGTCTTGTTTCGGATTGTTCAAATAACCCCTTTTCATGATAAATTCGCTGAACTACATAGTTTAAGACCTTCCAACTGTCATTGAACTTTATAGTACAACGCTGCCTTCAGTGGGCTTGACTGTTATGGACAAATATTGAATCTCTGGCATCGAAACAGGTTGCTACCACATCATCTAGCTATTTTAATACTCGAATAGATTAATTTGAGCATAATTGACGAACGCAACGTTATTTTTTTACTTTTGTGACGTCACTATATGCACCATTTCCAAAGCACAGTTCCTTCATCATGTTCACTTTTTTGAAAGATAGGCTTTTTTTAAGTAATTTGACCACGCAAAGTGTTCTTGTGAGCAGTTCTACAGTTGATGTTAGCACGACGTACCTTTCAAGAGTGTCAAATGGTTTTCAGACCTGTTTTGGAATGCTTTATAATAATTTATTCTCAGTATACGAGTTAATCCTCGTTCGTTGACTGTTATAAAAATCAATCTCGTCCTCTGTTGATAAGGTTTTTAAGTGTCCCTTTATTTTTCACTTGTTCACCTACGTCAGTATTGTAGATTGTGACCATTTGACCGCTAGTTCTGGACCCCGCAACAACTTTACGTGACAAAACATGTTGATATCCTTGGTACAAGTTGCAATTGCCGAGTAGGTCCCACTTGGCTCAAAAAAACTTGCCAAAGTGCTCAATTTATAGACTGCCCAGGCTCCTAGATGGCTAAACTACTAAATAAACATTGTTGGACACATGCTAAAGTTCCCGAAGTCAAGTCATACTTAGTAAAGACGAAGGTGTATGCTCAATTTTGCGTTGGTGAAAATGGACTTTTTTCACTTATTATTTTATTATAAAAAATGCAGATAAGTTACGTGAAAACAAAGTACATATTTCTTTTGTCTGATCAATTTGCTATCAAACTACGTTTAAAATATTAAATTAGGCCAATATTTGTGCAAGTTATGGAAGAAAAACCAGCGCTCGTTCGGTTGTATGCTCAATTTTGCTAGTGACTGTATATTTATTATTCACGATCAAATTTCACTTGACAAAAATATAAAATTCTTCCAAATTGCAAAATTCAAAACATACTCCATAGCTTTGGGGGTCTTGTTGGAAAATTTTAAAAGGATTTGTTACAAATTCTTATCAATTTTATATGTTGGTACCTTCTCCGACTGGTTGTAGAATGCTTAAATTGAGAATTAAGGTGTTTTATAAATTCAATTCGACCCCAAGACACATTTGTTTGACAGCCCTGACCAAGAACGTGCTAACAATATTCATCAGATCTAACCACAAGGAATGTTGTGCAGCCTCCGAATTGCCGTCGACATCTCGCCCCGCCTGGGTTTTTTTCTGTTTTGCCAAAGTGCCTAAACACGTCCCAGTAACAGTTGGTCCGATTGGACCGTCGGTTATGTGTACTTGTCAAGAATGAATAAATATTTTGATTGATGAGTATTTCGCTTAGCCCGGCCTGGCGGGGACGGCCTGGGACCGTTGGTTGAACAATCGAAACGGGGCCGGACCAACGTTCGATGCAATTTCAATTCCATAGAGCTGCATTCGATGCAGGCTGACAACCAGGCCAACTCCAGGAAGCTTCGGAAAACGCCTCTTTCCATGCAGGCCGTTCCCGGTCTGGCGCTAGACCAGCTTTTCTAGCTCTAACCCCTCGATGGTTTCCCGGTTTTGCATCGTCAATCCGGGGCCGGGAGGGAAACGTTTCATCACATTTTTCGGTGGACCACACCGTTACACCGGACAAATAAATTCCACTCGCCGGGACAAGGCCTCGCGATTCGCATGATCGCGTCATGCGGCCGACAGTCCGGGTCCCGCCGGTGAACCCAAGAGCGACCGCCGGAACCATTCATTTGTCCAATGACTTAACAGCTCGTTGGGCACATTGACGAATAAATTAGAACGGGGTTCGATTTTATGGGACGCAGGCTGCAGAACGTCCAGAGCGTTAGAATTCCCGATCGCGCTCCACTGAGCGTGCGCCTGTTTACGATTTGTTTATGGCTAAAGAATTAATTTGAATGTGAGAAGATATAAAACCGTGCGGATCCTATGCTGGATCGCTTATGGAAAAGTCGCGTCTCAGGCGTATGCATAATGGAATAGTTTTGGTAGAAATACGGGTTTATTTATATTTTCCTACGTTTGTCACATTTCAATATTGCTGTTACACGTTTCCAGATAAAATATCGGTTAAATAAAATATCTTAAAATGGGTACGTAATATTTTTCTTTTCAGGTGTTTTAGAAATAGAATTGTCCGCGTATAACATAGATCGAAATAATTAAAAGTAATCATTTAAAACAGTCGCTTAATACACTTTGTTTCAATTATTTTTGGCTCTATGAAGTAGTAATCCATGATTACCGTCAATGGCACCAAATATAGGGCTTTTTGCAAATAGGCATCGCGTAATTACATAAATCTGATCCGGATAGCTTGATCCCAGCAAAATCTGTGAATCAAATCCATCTGTTTCTAGTGTCTAGATTTAATTTCGCAGCTTTTTTGCCTGTTGACCGCTGCCCGAACCGTGTTGATGCGCCATTTGGTAAAGACTTATCGTCCATCTGTCAGAAATAAATACCCGTCCCCAGGGCGTGAAAACCTACTCTAGTCTCTAACCCACTCTGAAGCATATCCACACCATCTATTTTTGCGAAAAATAAGCAACGAAACCTACTCGAAGGCAGATTCCTAACTTTGCCCGGGACGTATAAGAACTTTCTAATTTGCCACTCTCTCTTCCTGCCTGTGTTGGATGTTCCAAGGTCGGGATCAGTCCGGATGCACCTTCAGAACCCTCCAGCAAACGGCGAGACGGTTATAGCTTTTTAATCCAATACAGTAATCCCACTTTAATTATTCGACCCAAAGACCGAGGGCTGAAGCAGACAGCGTTAAGAACGGTGGACCTCGGAACCTACCAGAGCGTCATCAGCATTTTGTGCTTCTGTTGACTGTGCCAGGAAGCATATTTATGCGTCGCTTTTTGCTCCCTTCTGCCGTTGGTTGGTTGTTGTTTTGCTTCGAAGCGAGCCACGAAGGATGGAGCCACGAAGGCTGGAGCCTATAGCTGGGAGTTATTTTGTTGCTCCACCATATCAGGGCAGCGTGTGCCGATGTAGAACGTAAAAGTGAAAGCAAGCCTTCCAAGGGGTATCCGGTTGGTAGGGATGCAAGAAGCGAGACGTTAAACAGCAACAAAAAATGGTACTTGATTATCACGGCTTATTGCCAGCGGAGAATACCTCTCGTTAATTACTGGAAGTTAATTTTCCGCCCATTGGCCATCGAGTTTTTGCTACGGCAAACACAAGCAACAGAAACCCCCGTAGCCATTTTGTTCGCTCGACGGGGATGATGAGAGCATGTGTAACCTTTCTCTTGTTTGTGTTCTTTGCGCCACACAAAATGGCATTCTATTTACTTTCGCTTGTTTTGTTTTATTTCCAGTGTTGATTTTTTTGTTTCCAGTAGTGAGTAGTAGCTCAATGGTCGGAAAACCCATAGCTGAGTCAAGGAAAAACCAAACCATCATTTTCGACGAGTTCGACCCGCCACGGTTCAACTCCAAATTGTTGCTCCTTTAATGAGATTAGCCTAATAGAACACTCTCGAAAAGATGCCACGTTAGTAGTATTCTAGCGTGTCTGCGAGCGTTTGTGTGAGTGTGTGTCTTTCTCGAGCTACATTCGAACCATTTTCCGGTCGCCCTACAGTGGACGGGAAAACTTTGTCCCACTCGAGAGTCCCTGCTCGAGTCATTAAACAAAATTTACGATCAACTCTTCCTTACTCTAGCACCAACTCATCTGAGCAGTTTTTATCCTTTTCTTTTGCATAGCTCCCCTTTTTCGCTTCCACTTCATCCGGTGACGTTCCCGCCCCAACACCAAACGCTCGCGATCATAAATCAACGATTCATTTTGCCAAAAAGCCAAACTCTAAGGCCGTTTGGAGGCGGAGGAGTGTTTTCATCGAACAATTAAATTTACATCAATAAAGCAATAAAGACATTATTATGAAAATATTAAAATGTTCCGAATGGGTGAGTTTATGCTAATACTTGCCAGAACTCGGCCTCCTTCCTTCCTCGAAACGTCGAGAGTCTTCCATCCCCCACACAAACTCGGGCTCTTCCGTTCGCCATCAGCGCCATCAACACCATCATCGTTCAATCGACGAACGCGGGAGCGAATTTTTGAATATCATCCATCCGTTCATTCGATTTTCGTCCTTCTAGGGTGCGTAGAATTTGCGCTTTCTCATAGCATCAGCGCCGTTCTTGCGTCATGTTAGCAGCGGGCTCACGTTTTCGCTTCCTTTCGCTTCTGGTATGCATGCTTTCGAACCTCCATTCTTCCTCTTTCCAGCATTGATTCACGGAGAGAAAAAAAGGTTTCACGTCGACTTTGGTTTGGCGTTTCGCCAACCATGTGCTTTGGTTCGGTCCATGCTGACAGGCAGTCCGATTGGGATGGGTTTTCTTTTTTTTACCACCCCATTTCGCTTCCTCCCCACCCCAACGACTCGTGGTTCGACACTCAAGCGCCGATGAGAAGAATCGAAGTGAGAGAAAATAGGGAAACGAAAATGTAAATTTCAATATTTCCCACTCTCGGCTCCGGTGCTCCAAACATCACCACCACCACCCCAGCTCCAACCGCCAACAACGGAGATCATTTCTATTATCTAATAAAATATTCAAGCTGGAAAAAGTTAAGTTGATTTCCATAACAATATCATGCGCTGTGAAAACAAACCTCCCCAGTTGTTTACCGTTGTTAACCGATGTCGAGGTTGGTGAGGTTGGGGAAGGGGCATGTCGAGTGAAGTGAAGTTGAATTTTCCGGTGAATCCCCTGGGGGTGTTGAGCATGATTTTCTATGGAAACTAAATGCTGATAATTACAGTTTATTGGGAATTTTTAATTTTATAAAATCTCACAAACTGTTTTGTTTTGTAAAAAACAAAGGTTAACCTAAGCAAACTAATTCCAAAACTCATGTACTTATCTGAGTATAAAATAGCTTGTTTTAGAATGAAATAATGTTTGATGTTTCCCAGGTGCAGTTTTCTCCCAGTTACTCCCCAATTACCAACGTTACTCCGTTACCGACGTTACCGTGTCCTGCGAGATTGATATTAGAGTAATAAAAATGACTTTTGTTTTCGTTCATTACTCAAACCTACGCCCAGCTGCACCACCGCGTTGCTACCCGTTGCCGGGGGGCACTTTTCAGCCTCCAACCCTCCCATCAGGAACGGTTGTTGATGAGGAAAAATCGCACAAAACAAACGACTTGCCAGCACCCATCCTTCGAGTACTCCTTTTCCGTGCGCTACGTTTTTTCTGGCTTGTCCGACGTTCTGCAGAACATTGACGGATGTTCTCCTGCTAGCTCCTGGGACGTGAGTGGAGTCACAGCATCATCGTCATCACCATCGCCATCACCTTTCTTTGCCATGGAATACGATCATTCTGACGGTACGTCCTACCTCCTTGGTGTTTATTTCTTTTTCTGTTTCGAGCAATGGAGTGCAAATTAAATTATGTGGCAACGATTACACGGGCAAGCTTACCGCTCGTGTGAGGTAGGTGGAAAGAAGGGCAAGGTAAACCATGTTCTTACTGCCACCGTCAGGAAAAACATGACCGCTGACAAATTAATGCACTGCCAGAGCGATGCGTGCGTCGACGTCGTCGTCGTCGTCGCCGTGACTGCTGCCATGTTGCATCGGTGTTTTGTTTTTCCGCCTCCGACGGGAAAGCAGCCAGCCAGTAGCCAACCTTTATTACTGGCCGTCGTGTACTTTCTTTTCAGTTTATGATCCACTGCGGTTATGACGTTACACACGTTATTCGAATGCAAACAGAGCCGAAGGAAAAGAAATTGAGGCTGAGCGTGCGAGTTGCTCGTGTCTTTGGCGACGACTAATGGATAGAACTGGATCATCCGCCAACAACCGAACTCGGTCTGCAGACCGCCCAGCCCAAGCAACGCCGAGGTTTGTCGGGAGCGCAATTTGAACGATCAATAAAAGTTAAAAGCATTCTCGCGAAGCGGTTCGTCCGAAGTAGAAAACCCAATCCATTTGTACAATAAACACCTCGTTGCGCGGCTATTTTCGTGATGGTTCCGTTTCGGGTGCGACCGGATCGTGGGGCGTGCAAGGAGCAAAAAATCGGTTCGAGCACTCATGTCGCAAGCTGATTAATTCCTCAACAACGGAGATTCCATTCCCAGCTCCACCCAGTACGCCGGACAAGGTTTTGTACTTAAATGCATTTGTTTGTTTTCGTTTATTTTCGTGCCCGGCCGAATGGGGCTGTGGGACGGAGTGCATCGATAATTACTCCCACGTTACGGCCGTTCGATTCAACCCCACGGCAATGGTAATTGTCTTCAGATGTACCGAGCAGAAGTGGCGGTTTATTTTTAATCCCTCACTAATCCCCCGTTCATCGGTGTTGCAAACTTCAATGCACCTATTTGCGCCTTTTCGCCATTGCATTTCGTAGGAGTATTTGCATTAACGAGCCACTTACAGTCACGAGTGGATTGCACTTACAGGTATTCTTTATAAGATGTGAATAAAAACAGCTATAGACGATTCTGAGCTTAGTTCAGAAATGATTGAATAATGGAAATGATAAATCAGTTGGTTGAAAAATAATCCTATTACGCTTAAGGCTGGGTTCATGATCCAAAATACAATATCCTTTCATCTAGGAGGAAGGATTTTTTTCTATAAATCATTAACAAAAATGCTAAAATTCATTTCACGCCAAACAAAAAATCAAATCAGAAAGCCTGAATATTTTGATAAAGCTGATAAGGACACAAATAATCGAAAGACTATTAACAACTATTCAAGAAATAATAAAAATATACTCCTCAGTAAATAGAAACGTGAACGAAATGCTATATTAAAACAGAATGATGAATATGCTTAACTTTGGCATCAAATAACAATTAAAAAAAATCTGCATACAAGATACCATTCATGAAGAAATGTTTGTTTGTTGCGGTAAAATTTTTAGAGAAAAAATACATTACTTTCAATTTTAATCAAATAATGTTACATAAATCCGACTTCTGGTTGAAACTACTATTGGATTCGAAATAAAACGAATTCTGGAAGAAAGCTTATCAAGCAGCAGAAACGCTAAAATTAGCACATTTCCTTCACCTGTCTATTTCTTGCAGTAGAATGAAAACCTCTCACTGGCGATTTGTATTTCCAGATTGGCAGCCCTTTCATGGTTGACCTTCGGCGCCATTTTGCCTCGATTTTCCGAGTGGTAATCACCGTTCGCGCTCCGTTGGGAAAACTGTTCTAAATTCTCACATGAAAACTGCTTTTTACTTCTTATACTTTTTGCCCCGCAACGGATCTAATTGGTGTAATTAAATCAATTATCAATTTCACAGCAAGGCACAGCTTGGCAGCGCCGGGCACGATGCAATGTGCATTTTGCCAAACGATAAACGGTTCAATTTAAGCCTTCCTCCAGCCCTCCGATCATTGACCCATATCGTGCCGGACTACATCGGATGGGTAAGCGATTTTCAATTACCTTCCAATGTAGTCCACACATGCAATCGCCATGCGGGTCTCGGGTCTTAGGGTAAGTTTCGCTAACTTGCCGACAGGAGAAAAGATGATGCCCATGGTCGACCCACTTGCCTTCGGTTCTTTGCCCGCGTCCGGACATTAAATCCTTAAGCCATGTCTTCCCGTGTACGTGTGCAGGTACGTCACGCGGGCCAACGACGGGAGGATCACCCGGAGAGAAACATGAGCGAAAGGCTACGGCTCCTAAAAGCTCTTTCGTGTTCGGAACCATTTTTGACCTTCTTTTTCGGAACCAGGGAAGGCGCGTTTCCACGCAAGGGAAGAAGCTAACTGACTTCCTCACAAAACGGCCGCAATCGCACAAAAGCGTTCGCAAACAGGGCTACCGCCGGAAGAGAAAAGAAGGAAAGGATAGAACCACTACCAAAGCACGCCCATTTCCGGAACCCGCTTTCCGCTTTCGAGGTTCCTTGGGCCTCCTTTTGGGCCGGACCCAGTCTGAGTTATTTGTTTGCCATCGAAACCTCGTGACTTGCTGGTGGCCGTTGGTTTCAGGTGGTTTGCAGAGAGAATAGCAAGCGCCCCAGGGGTTGTGAGGAGGGTTTCATTTTTCCACGCAGGAAGGGCAAACTCCTAAAACACACACGCACACACAGCAATACGCTCATAGTAGGCCACCATGGCCGTTCATTACCGTGCATTATAAACCCGCTTCGATTGATTGCCGGAGCAAAACTTTGTCCAACCATGTAGATCGTTTGCGTAGCATCGGAAAACACATTGATATCGTTTAGGTGCTGCCCGCCCTCAGAAGTACGGATCAAGCGAGCTGGCTTTCGGTAGTGTGTGGACGAATCATTTTTTAAACAATCATGAACTCTAGGTAAAATAAAAAATGCCGAGAAAGGAACGAACGTTGCCGAAAGCAATAGCTTAGATAAAAGTGAGGAAAAATCAAAACGATGAGTATTTTTTTTTGTATAAACAATGGTTGTTTCTGCACTATGATAGACGTTGCTTTCTTCAATAAAGAAAAGAAATAAGTTTTTAACGATTTTTAAATAACTATCAGTAAATATAAACTGAACTACAAAAAATATAAAAGTTATAAATGGAAATGAAAATATTTATTGAATAGATTTGAAATAAAAATACAGCTTTATAAGAACTAAACAGTTCAATGCAGTTATGCGATATACTATAAAAACAGATTCAAATTATCTAACACAGTACCGAACTCACCGAATCAAGTATAAAATAAACTGACCATTTCCTGTAGCATAGAGACCAATATCCAAGATAAAATTTTATTTTAACACAAACAAACAAGTCGAAAGGTTATCGAAACACAGAAATATTTTCCAAAACCTCTCCCAAAAACTTGTGCAGAGCGCAGGGTGGAAAAACAAAAACAAACCATAAAGGGTGGCTTCACGCAACGAGGGCGAGAAACTTTTTTTCGCGGATAAACAACCGCCTAACTGAAGCGAAAAGCTATTGATGTAATGACTCTAACGGGCTTAGGCTTAGGTGGATCAATTTACATGAGCGCCAGTTGAACCGCCCGCTCGGCTCGTAATGGCTTACACGGTTCTACGTGTGGTTTTTCCTGGCGGCCGAAAAACGTGCAAAAGTTTAATGCGAAAGTTTTGTTCCGTACCGAAAACACACGCCTCCGAGAGGGTGTACATGAGGGCGTACTACTTCAAAAGCGGGCCCCGGAGCAAAGCTGGCGATACAGTTTTTCCGTTGGAGGACCAGCTGGAACAGCAGGTTGGAATTTTCCCACAGCCCGGTGACTCGAATCGGTGGATTGAAAAGTGTAGAATATTTTTGGTACACCACAGAAACAGAACGTTAAAGGTGGCCTAGTTGTCCATTGGCAGCGCCTTCGGCCGAGACCTCACACGGGCTTAGGTGACGTTTTCCTGTCTTTAGATTTTCCCTTCTTTCTATTTGCGTCCGATGTTTTCCTTCACCCAACATAAAGGGCTTCCTTCTATTATGCTGCGTAAACAATGACCGTTGGAAAAAAAATCTTTTTCTTGCGACACACGCTGCCTGCGCCGTGATGGTGGTGGTCTGTTTTTGTCCTCTTGACCGAAACACCGGATCGTCTCGTTTGGTTTTATTGATCGAGAAGGGACGACAGGATCAACAAAGGCACCGTGCGTGTGTGCTCTTGGATGGTTGGGTTTTATTTTGGTGTTTCTCGGGTGCGATACTTTAAAACGGGTAAGGTAGAGCGAGACAAAAAGTATAAACCTAATTTACCAACAATTCGGCTTAGGCGACGGTGTTCATGTTGGCAAACAGAACAAACGACATCACACCAGATCAATGGGATACAAATGACTTATGCGACGTTTCATGAAAGAAAAGAAAACACGATACTATATGGAGAAGACAAAATTCAAAGGGAAAGTCTTAAAAAATTAGAGAGTAAGATTTTTTCAAAAAGGACATTGGCCTGTGGTGAAGGAAGGCGCAGAGGTTTGTTAATGCAGGTGCGATAAAAGACGGTTATGCACTGAAACCAGTAAAGCAAGGTAATAAAATTATGATTTTAAATTTTTTAGAGAAGAAGTTTTATTTCTTTTATTTTTCGCATGCTTTTGTGATTAAATAATGAATTTGTCTATTGAGATGTAAATATTTCTTAACAAAAAGCGGGGTTTTAATTTATTGTACTAAGAAGTGAAATATTATATAAAAAAAATCCCAATCCTTTAATGAAGCCAACATGCTAGAGATAGGCAGTAATGTCTATTCTGAGTTTTGTTTCGATTTGACGGAATTTTATTTTCCGATTCAAATGCACGTAAATGGCATCTAATAATAAGGTCATCGAAAAAAACAAAGTGATGTTTGGTTCAATTCGAATTTGCAAAAATATCATCTACCCTTGATTGAATACGCTTTCCCCAAGTCAGCATTATTGGCAACATACGAAGGTGCTCCGAGAACAAGAATTAAACAAAAAATATATCGCTAATAGTGAGATTTCTGCCTTGTTCTAGGATCGAACCACGGCTAAGTTGTGCAAGCACACTTACAGCAATTTGCTCCGTGCTCGTCGTATCCCGTTGCGAATGGCGCACAACGAATGAACCCTCCTGTGAAGAATATGAGTTTGCTTTTTGCAATCCTAGCACGACGCACAGTGTTCAGTGTAGTGGGTTATGGAACAGTTTAATATAAATTGATGATTTTTTGACAAATATATTTATCTTGGCTTTTTACAATTGCTCTAATGAGGATGAATTTAATGTTTTTACCACCTATTGGAAACATTTTTATTTTCTTTTACTTCTAACCTGGGACTCAAAATGAACGCAACGTTTCACGTTCTGCAACAGGCGTCAAAGTTGCTTTGTTTTCAAAAACTGGTTTCTGTTAGAATCAACAACGACAGGTTATCAAAAGAAAACTTCTCTTTTAATGTTAAAAAAATACAAATGTGCCGCAATCAAAACAACTTGAGTTATATATTAATACACTCAGTAAAAGTTGAAATTCCATGAATAAAAAAGATGACATGTCGAGTGCAAACAAAGCTGACTAAGATTGTTTATATAAGGTACAGAGCATCTTTGAATGGGGTTTTTCCAAAGCAAAACTATTTTCAGATGTTGAACCATAGAGACAAGTTGGAAAGCCCTTGCTGATAGAAGACGTTGGAAACAACCCCAACTCTAGAACATTCAACCGGATATGAGCACCCTTTGCAAACATCACCGCCTTTTGGCGCCTTTTGGGCAGAGTGGTGTTATCAAAATTGAATGCAGCTGCGCGGATGTTGCTATCATTATCGTTCCTTCAACGTCCATTGCCTTTGTGCTCACGAAAGTTAAAGTCAGGGGTGAAGAAACTCGGTGCTGAAACCATCATTACCTTCGAAAAAAATTCTTTCCTAAAAATAAAAAACAGGACGACATTGGTATGAAAATAAATGAAAGGACTCAAATAATAATTTCATTTGAATTAATACAATTTTCAATGTTGCAATAAACATTTTATTTTTTGAGTTGCCCACCCCTGCATTCCTTCATATAAAAAGATCGCCAAATCATGAAGACAACAATAGTTTCAGTGTAGTCATTGAGCATTCAACCACGGAAAAGTTTCACTACTAACCATGTTTATCAACGTGCGCCTCTTCTGCCTATTTTGTGGAATAGTTTTGTTCTGGCTTTCTTCTTCAAGTTCTGCAAATACTTCTGTGACGAATACTTCGGGTAACTCGGGCGCTGGATATGGATTCGAAGTGATGATAGCCAAGCTGGACTTTCTTCAGTACAAGTTGTACGAGATCGAGCTCGGATTGAAGGAGCGGGATGAAGAAGTGAAGGAAAAGCTGAAGAAACTCGAGGATTCAATCGACGGCGTACAGTGGGCAATTCATCGGCACGATCGGGATGCAGGACACAACTTAACGGTGCTGAAAGCACATTCTCAGAAGATCCTCGCTCAGCAAACGGCGTGTGCTAGTCACGAACAAATGCGGAAGGAGATCGCTCAACTCACGGCGAATACAACAGACTCGGCTAAGTTTTTGCAACGATATGCAGAACTGAATGCACTGCTTACCTCGAATACAACAGCTACTGTCGAATATATGCAGAAGAACAGCGAAAAAAGCACACCCATCTCGCGGACCAACGGACCATTCAAATCGTGTAAGGAAGCACCCGCAAACGTATCCGGAGTCTATATGATCCAACTGAGTGAAAAGGAATTTCCGTTTGGAGCGTTTTGTGAACAGAACAGCTTCGGCGGCGGATGGTTGGTGATTCAGTATCGCTACGACGGATCCCTGGACTTCTATCGAAACTGGACGGAGTACCAAAAAGGATTTGGTAGCGTAGATAGAGAGCACTGGCTTGGACTAGACAGGATTCATCAGTTGACATCCCGGCGACAGCACGAGTTAATCGTAGAACTGAAGGATTTTAATGGTACTTACAAATTTGCCCGTTACACAAAATTCACGGTTGGTAACGAATACGAGCAATATGTTTTGAAAAATCTGGGAATTTATAATGGTACCGCGGGAGATTCGCTGGATAATCATAAGGGTATGAAATTTTCAACATTCGATAGAGATAACGATAAAGGAAGTGACAACTGTGCGAGCTCGTTTAAAGGGGCATGGTGGTACAACAACTGTCATTATTCCAACTTAAATGGGGAATATTTGAACACAGTTGCTGATAAAACAATATGTTGGTATCATTTCAAAAACAATTATCAAGGATTGGCATACTCTAAAATGATGATTCGTGAAGTTTAGAGATATCAACCTACTGAATTTCTTCCAAACCCTAGAAGATAGCGAAATTTGTAGCATTGGATAAACACTGAGTGGCATATTGGCATTTATTACTGAATTACTAAATGGTTGGGGGTATTACTGAATGGCGTATGCAGAGTAGTCTCCCATCAAATTATTATCATTTGAAATAGCACAAACAATAACGATGCCATCTTAACGAAGCGTTTTGTACGGCTGTTCAGAAAAGTTCTTAAATTCTCTTGGCTAACTATCCTCAAAAGATATAAAACCAAATGTTTTTGAGTACTTCACATGTTTATGTTTATTTTTAAAATAATATTTCCGTACAAAGTTTGGAAAGTATTGTGAAATCAATTTATCTGGATACGTGAACACCATTAACATTAGTAAAATTATTATAATATTTCTGTTATCGACTGAAAGCTCCATATCATATTTCAATGAGCTTTCATCACATGTTGCTTTAAAATGTGAAAGTTAAAACTATACCCTCTGATTTGTAAACTCTCAACCCACTGTGCAATCACGATGACTGTATCTTTTCTCTTTTATTTTAGCTGGTTCATTTCATTTCGTTTGATTTTCGCATTCTTGATACTCGCTCGGAACACGGGTTGCACTTTTCTCTTCCCTCTCGAAACTCTTGATGTAGTTCGATTCCCTTTCCACGCATTTGGCTGATGACGTTTTTCTTTCCTGCCCCGATTTGATTTACCACCAAGCGACAGTGAATTAGAGGAGTATTTTTGGGTTAGCTTTGGGCAAGCAAAACACTCATACCGGCTCCGAAGAGTCCCCGCACCACGGGTGGCAGTTGCGAAAGTAATTTTTAATGAATTGCTTTTTTCTCGTCCCCTTTTCGGGTCCCGTTCGCTTTTCGGCCCCTGCGGGGAAGGTTTGTCAAATGCACTCCCGGAATGCATTTGCCACGCCATCGGCGGCAAGAGAGTTGGTTACGTTGCTTCACGAAAAAAAAGGATACGCACGAAGGTAGCCCGGAGGTCGCTCGGTTTGTTGCACTCTGTGACAAAAGGTGTGAAATTTATGAGCGATCAAAACACTGTGTCCAACGGAGTGTCCAGCGGTGCACGTTGTTGGCGAGAACTCCGAAACTCCGCAGCATCCGACTGCTGGGTTTTACGGTACCCTGGGTGTTACTGGAATTGGCAGAACTGTCCAGGTGCAGCACCAGCATCCGGGAGTGCACTCGGTGCTCGGCGGGTGATTTCATTTTCTCGCCTTCTCACCCTCAAACCCGACCGTAATTTACGATCCCCTTTTGTGTCCCGCGTGCGGTAGGATGGATGTGCGGGGTTTTCGAGCCAAAAGATAGTCGCCTCGATGACGCCCTGTTTGCTTGACATTTGCCTTAAAAACCCACACCCGATTTTCCCGAAAAACCGCCACACGGGATGTTTCGACGATCCACTAATTACTGCGACTTCCCAAGCCGAAGCCCCGGGGAATGCAGATTAATGGTTCCGTCCATTCCAAAGTTGGCTCGCCGGTAATGGTTTAACGATCGTCGGTTTATCGCACCGCTAGTGCACACACACACACACACCGTTGCAGCTGTCCCGAACGCATCACCACCGAATGGGAAAGATTACTAATGATCTATCATCCGAACCGACCGGGATGAGTGCTGAAATGCCTCAGGGACGTGTACGTCGGTGCATTTTCTTTTGCTCACCTTTGAAGCGGAGCGTGGAGCAACCCCTTTCGGAGGGCGTCGAGGTTTTCCGAGCACTTCGCCTTCAGAAACCAGTCAACATGTCAGCGCATGGATCGTCGTCGTCGTCGTAGTCTGCTGGCGATGGCGTGTCGTCGAGTGTTCCAGTGGCCTGAGCAAACATGGAATAATTATGAATTAATTCCTTACGAACATGATTAATGCTCAATTTGTACACGTTCAGACGCCGACAGCAACAGCGAGCCCTTCTTGTAATGAAACAAGAAACAAACAAACCCAAAAAACATTCTACCAAACCGCAATCCGCTTTTATTTTGGGAGCCTGCGTTCGTGGACCATCCCACGGAAGCTGGCGGATATTTCGCGAGGAAGACAACAACCCCATCCCGGTATCCCAGGGTGTGTTCCTTTGCCCAGCCGCCGTACAAGACCGCGGATATTTAATACACGTTGTTCCCCTGTGCGTTCTCCGCCAAGAGTCCCCAAAGGCTCCGAAATACGCCACACCATAAAAACACATGTTGAAAATCGTTAAAACACCAAAACATTATTCATCTTTTCCAGCTTCTGCACCGCGTCCTTTCAGCGCTGCAACACACGCTCGCTGCCCGTTTTTATTATATCGGGTGGCATTTCATTACTCTTTTTTAGAGCTCTACACCCTGTGTTTTCGCCTCTGGACCTGGTGGAGTCCCCATCGAGTGTATTCGGTTCCAACTGCACGCGTCCCGTCATGTGTCCTGCTGCATGGGAACGATTTTTTTGCAGACGCTGTCACCGAGCGGACGATTTGCTCCCCGATCCGGGAGAATCCTCTGCCAGTTACTACTTGGCTTGCTCGCTTGACAGCTCGGTACGGCTCGCTGGGACGGTTGTTTGAACTGGCCGACAGCTAAAACAACTAACTGACAGCACAGGGATCTGGGAAAGATGCCGGGTAAGTCAAGCTAACTACTCCACGGACGGACTCAAGTCGACGCACATTTCCTGCCTTGTGGAGGGCTCGGTATGTACGTTAGGCGTTGGCAATGATTTTCGCTTCCTGTTGGAGGTGCACTATATTTTTCAGGGGATAGAAGAACCGATCCGTCTCTTCTTGTATCGGATGTATCCACTTTAAGTGCGAATGTTGGTGGCAACAACCAAAAGGAACTTTATCATTGGTATCATTTCATCATTTCAATATACAGAAGCACTATCACAAGGAGTTACTTAGTGGAGTTTTTTTCTGGAAAATCATATTTAATTTTGCAAAAACCATGCAGGTACAAGATGAATTCAATAGTTCAAAATGCACTTAACTGTAATTGAAGTTTGATGGCTTCCAAAGAGACATGTATTCGATTTCAATGTAAAAGTTACATTTGATAGCATCAGCGTGTTTGAGAGGCGTTTTCTTATGTTTAGACTTTTTTTTCGTATACTTTACAACCATTCTACCAACTGATCCTACTTTATAAAAAAAACTATCAATGAGAAAATGAAATTCGTCCTGAATAGTGTTGTATATTTATAACTAAACTGTATTTTAAACGATTAACATATGAATTATATGTTCAATTGAGCCATCTTAAACTAAGTAATATGCCAATGATATAAATCAAAAGCCTCCTACATTTACTGTAAGGATACTCAATATACTACTTTCATGGTTGAAATGGGTTCGTAAAGTGAAACTTTATCCTGAAGAGCATTATTGTTAATGGATTTATTTTGTTGGGTCCCGAGCAAAAATTAAAATACCTTCAACATGATATTTTTGAAAAGAGAGAATAAAGCGAATTGAGTAGTAGAAGTATAATTTCATTTCATGATTTTTATTAATTTCATAACAAAAGTATACGATTGGTATGGTAATCCGATATATATGGGCATGATATTTCCCCTCCTTATTGTTTTTAAGTGTTTAAGCAGCAAATTGAAATTGTGTACCAATCATAGAATGAAACATTTTTTAAATGTTAAATGTTAAAAAATATTGATCTAGTATAAAATGATCAGAATAAATCAAAGCGGTTTTGAAATATAAAAACAAAACTAGGCCATGATAAATAAGAATTCTATAGAACTTACATTTTGAATAAATTTTCTTTTACACCCTTCTGAAATGGATCATAAGACCATTTTCTTTAAGCAATTTTTCTCTGTGAATGCGTTTTCGTCTACGAAACCAAAATAAACGAAAAAGAACCTGCCGATTTTAATGTCCATCCATTAAATAGAGAGAAGTACATCCTACACCTACAACAAAAAATAGATAGAAAAACTACAGCCAACACCAAGAACGTTTGTTACAATAATAAGCAGTTTACAAAGAATGAACTTGCGTTAACATGTTTGGTTTACACAAGCCCTGAGAAAAGCGGGATTTATTACCGAATTCATGATTACCTTACCTGCCATCGATTGTCATCCTTTGTTACCTTCCAGTCACTCGAATCATCCTAATCAGCCTTTTTTCCTCCTTTTCCTGGCATATGTTTGCTTGCTCCCTTATTTGCGCGACGAGATTAATTTTTATCACCACAACACAACGGCCCTCATCGGCACGAGAGGCATTCCCTTTCGGTTGCCCATTTTAATTTCCTTCGATCGGTTGTGAGCCACCGGGATGCGACGAGCAGATGCTTTTGATTTATAAATCCAAGGATTACCGGGAAGGTAGCAAGGAAAGGGCACCGGCGAGGGGAAGGAGAAACCACAGATACCGCAAGCCAAGCGGTATTCATCAGTGACATAAAGGCCCAGAACATAACCATAAACAAATAATTCAGCCCTGTCCCATTTATCACGCCGTAACCCTCACGAACGGAGCGCAAAAACTCCGCTGAAGGCAAAAGCAAAAGGGCTGTCGATCGATCGGGTCGCTAAGGGACAGTTTTACGTCCGCCCGTTCGCCTTTGAAACTCTCTCGAAACAATCGACGGCAAACCACGAGGCAAGCCACGGGACGCTCAGTACCTTCCCGATACCTTCGGCTCTGTTTCGAATGTCAATTGTGGTGCATCCCTTCCATTGCCACGGCACTGCGTTTGTCACAGGCGATGATACCGGATGGGAAGTGAACAGATATTACGCCATTATCCACACTCGGCCGTCAAAGTCAAAACATTTGGGGACACGATTTTACCCGCACCCAGATCGGGCATCGGTTCTGCTATAGAAATCGCATTAATCAAAAAAAGGAGAAGCCAGCGCGTCAATAAAGGACAAACGCTGAGGCTGGCCAGAGGACGCCCCGGACGAGGAGCGGGCAACGGAAGATGCCGTTTTGGGCTCGAGGCTCCTCAAATGCAAGCTGTCAAACGGTCTCAAAGACCGCCCAGGTGCGTACCCCTGGGACGACGATCTTCCGACACGCCAAACACTACGCTGGCCGCTCCTATTCCAAAACCAAAATAAAAAGGCCAACCTTTTGTGGTCGACTTTTTGACAAATGAACGCGCTTTTCTTCGTCATGTTCCTTCCCTTGCCGTCTCGAGAAAGTTTCCTTTTCTTTGCAAACACACTCCACCCTACCCCGTGCGGATGGGCCATTGTTCGGCTGCGGTTTATTATCGAACAGCGAATAGTTTATCGAGTGCCGAACGGGCCAAAGTTTGTTGCGGAGTGTGTCAGTGTTTGAAACTCCCGCCAGTTTTGGTTCGATATGGCCACCACAAAAGCTTAGGCCCGAACACCCTACGAGGAGCCTAAACATGGAAGTCTTGAAAGGCTATATGGAAGCTTGTTCGCACGTTGTATGAAAAGTTTGCCAATAACCGACAACTGGACCGGACATTGCGATAAGGTTTGAACGTGGACAATTGCTTCGAAGCGGGACATAGGTCTTCCGGAGGAGCGATCTTCTTTCTTCTTACACAATTGGAGTTCCGATGGTCTTTCATTATTAAATGGCGATCCCTCGACTCATTGATTTTATATTCTGTTTACAAACATTTTGTTATAGCTTGCCAAAGGTTGTGAGATGTTCAAAACAAAAAGAACGTTTAAACAAATGTTTGATAAAATCGGGACTTTATTTATTTCAACCACATTTGGTTCTTTTTTTTGAAAGAAAATAGTTAAAACATCAATTGTCTTATTGTGTAGCTTATGGGCAGGACACATTTCAAACTCAATGGAGTTGGCTTACACCGAATGGAGTTTGGGGAATTCACGAATGCCAATGCTTAAATTTTGTCCCACTCGAGCACCAACCGGAAGACCGTTTGTCTTGCGCAAGTTTTTTCCGTGCCGCAAGGAAAAACTCTTCCCGCTTTCAACAACGCCCGAGCCTCGTGAGGTTGCAGCGGTTTCCCCCACGACACGACGGACTCAAGACTCAAGAGCCTCAGTACCGCGTCGGTAGCGCTTTGGAATTTTCGACTCAAAGTTTCCAACTCCCACCGAACAGCAGATGGAAACGTAGGAACTTACCACTTTAGCGATAAAACCGTGCCCCTAATCCTGGGGGGAGCAGTAAACACGAAACTTTGGACAATGTGTGGTGAGCCGGTACAGTTCATCGTTGGGGTTTTGGGGGCTTGCAACCTTTGGGTTTGCACGATGTGTTCACCCTCCTGCGAGTCGCAATGGAAGGAAAAGTTATGCAGGAATTCTAATTGCAGTAAATTTAGCCGAGTTTTCAAGTTCATGACATTTGTCATCCGTTGGACGGCGGTGAGGTTGGGAAAGTTTGATCGATCGATCTTAAGCTGAGTACAGAATCGTGTACGTTGTATGTGATTTCATAATTTTAAATATCGTTAAAAAATAAGTGAAAAAGGTGTGTAGAAACTATTCCACAAAATAAATGGAATGTTTCATTCATTATGGTTGGTGTAGGAAAACCAAACATAAACATTAAGAATACCTCATAATCCGTCAGACTGATTGCTGTCAGATCAATTTGGGAAAAGGAATGCCTATTGATATTAAGAACCGTCCATGGATTGCCTGAATGTTGAACATAATTTGACAAACTTTCCACCGTTTCCCCGTGCCCCATGACCAATCAAGAAATGTGATGAATTCTATCAACCCATCACTCCACCGTTAGTCGGTCGGGTTCTTATCCGCATCAGAATCTTCTTCAAAATCCGACCAGATTATGACCCGATTTAGAGCTGCTCGCCCACTTATACGACTGTCAAGCGGCCGGAAAGTAGACCAAACTCCTCCGACGATCCTTAATGCTGTGAATTATAATAATAATCTATCCATATGGAAGATTGATCGAAAACCCGTTTCCCACCCTGAATGGAGAAAGAAGAGCAGCGGATGGAAGGAAAAAAAACTCTACACGAAAAGGAGTGGAAAATGAACCAAAGGGTGGCACATCACATTTTATCACAAAACTGACGGCAAAGCAGAGAAACCATCGTGTCCGATAGGGCGTAGAGTGTGTTTTCCGGCACCAAGAACCTACCAACATCGGACAGCGAAAAAGGACCCCGTGGATTTTTCGAGGAGCGTCCGGCTCGATCCGCTTTCGAAAGTAAAAGCAACCAAATGCGGGAAGATGGACGGTAGGGCTTTGGAGAAGAAACGAGACAGGTTGAATGACTAGGCGAGGGTGAAACCTGATCTCGGCAAGGTTAGGTACCTGTTGTACCCGAGGCTATCAACGGTTTCGTCCGACAGTTTCCCCGAGCTCGTGTTGTGTTCTGCATGTGTCTTTGATGTCCGGAACGATGCGCACGTCTAAACTCGAACCTCCAACGCTCAACTCGTCTCCAGCTTTCCGCTGGCGATGGTAATTTGTTCGGGGCAAACTGTAACACCCAACGCTTGCCTAGCGCTAGAACTAGGACTGGTTCTAGGATACACCTCCATTCCATTGCTTTTCTTGTGTTTTTGCCCCGAAGTCATCCAAAGTGGTGATGTTCGAAGGGTCGTAAAAATCACCCAACGAGTCGGTGCCGGTGGTTGGATCAGGACCCGGTGGTTGGTCCCGGACCGGTACGGACTCCTGATGGACTCCTGATGGTCGGGACGCTAGAACAACAGCCGACAAACACACAAGTGGGTTTGCTTTCGGTGAGCCCAACTCGAAGCGAAAGGTAAATGTTTGCCTTCGAATAATGATTATTTTTATCTAAACACAAACCGGTCCGGGAACGGAACGGGTCGGACTGGCTACGGAAGGAAAAGGGGTGCGGGTGGAGCGTAAAGGTCAGAATTGGAATAACATAAAGTGAAATAGTTTCCCGGAGCCAAAGCCTGGCAGTGGTCGGGACTTCGATTGACCGGGTAACCTCCTAAAGTCTTCGGCGGGCCACCGCACAGTCAATCAGGGGATATGTTTTCCTGTTTTACTTGCTTTTTCCTCCATCGCTACGGCCCTTCGCCGGGAGTCTTGGTGGCTGTTTGCTTAGGCGGAAACACCGTGTGGGTGGATTATCGATGTTCGAAGATTACGGCAAGTGGCGATTAAGGAAATCGATTGGCTTTCGAGACTCCTTCCGCTCGGAGCCCTCGAAGGGATATGTTCTGTTTTGCTTGTCGGAAAATTCGTAAAGAAGCTTAAAAATGGTTGGGTTTAGAAGATTAAAAGGCTTAGGTGCTAAATGGGCAAAATGTTAATCAGCCAGGTACGGGATAAGGCAATCGGGCAAAATCTTTTTTTTTAAGATAAACCAAAGGTGAATGAATTTTAGGATTTCGTTGCAGGTTTCAAAACGCAAGACGATGTAGGCTAAAGTAAACAGGATTTATGAAATCTACAAAAAACTGTAATTTACTTATGCAAATTTGTAAAATTAAATATTTTAACATTTTATTTATTTCAATCTTTGGAGATAAAATTAACTATGAAAAAAAAAACAAAACATTGCATTTCTGATTTTTTGAAGATTGATATTGATTTGCTCCCCAAAAAATAAATAAGACATTTCAGTTAGATAACAAAGCAGCGTTCTGTCGATTAAACCATTTTAAATTATCTTGAGGTGTAAAAGTATTTTAAAGTTTGTTAAGATTCTCTGCCAACAATTTAAAATTGTTTTTGACATTCAGACTGTTTTTCTTTATCAAAAACTTCTTCCATTCTGGATGGACTTACATATTTTTAAGATTGAACCATATCAATTTTAATGTTTCTTGATCGTTCTTACACTCTTTGATCGTATTCTCGACTAAGCAAGCAAGTGCAATGGTTTCTTCTCAGCGAATAAAATTCAATTCGACCGAGACGATATTTAATGGCATCCGTGTGTTGTGAAAAATAAAATGCACTCAAATTTGGTATAGTTTATCGTCAAAGTCGCAAACATTAATTGAAGATCAGGCATTTTCTCACCGCCTGAAAGTCGCATTGGAATGCTTTGCTGATGCACCGATGAAATTTGTAGATTCGTTTGATTTTGCAAGTGCAATAAAATCTCCACGCAATTAATCCGAAAGAACAACTTCATTAACGAAGGCAGACTTTTGGTGTGCGGTTTATGGAAGGTTTCAATTAATTGGTCTCGCAAAACTTCGTCGAAATTCGATGCCGACGCTCTCCTCGGGACATTTTACTAACTACTTGCGGCCATTTCGCTTCCGGGACGTTTTGGTATCCATCTTCCTTTCCGTTTACCGGGCGTGTGTTCGATTTTTCTTATTCGTTTCCGAAAAAAACCCATTTCGGCCAGCGTTACGATGGTTCGCTCCGATATCGACGGATGGACGGATGGATGGTTCTGAAATGAAGCATGATCGTCGCCTTCTGTCCATATGGTTTTTCCCGACAGCCGGCAAAGGGAGTAGCTGGCTGAAACAAAAAGTAATAAAACTGTGACAATAAAATACTTTTACCGAAATGCGACCGAGATACGATCGCGGCACCGGGAGAGGTTTTTGCGTCCTTAAGTTTTGTGTTTTTTTGCAAGTGATCCTATCCACTCGTCGGCTTGAACCCCCGGGAAGAACGATATTCAACCGACGGGCAGGAAATAAACCGGCAAACGGAGGAGCGATGCGGTAGTTTTGCCTCAGGAAGCAACCAACAAGTCCCGGAATGCTAAGCGCTTTAATGTTGGGTATCGATATCACGGTCCTCCCTCCTGGCCTACGCCGATTTTTCGACCGTACTCATCACCGTAGAGCGGTCCCCATTGGCAAGGCGAAATGACTACCGGTTGAGCTGCCATGTCAACCATGGCCCGGAAAAAGGAACAAATAAGGCAGCAAAAAATAATACGGCCTGGAGAAAAATGAAATCAAGTACTTTCGGTTCCGGGCGGAGGGAAACGCGCTGGAGGAGTTGGTAGCGTGAAGATAGAATTGCACTTTTGAAGATCTCCGACGATACCGAATCTTTTGCGGCCCGTCGAACAAACGAGACGAATGCATTCCGGAGCATCTCGAAGGAAGGGAAAAGCAGGAAAGCAGCATGCTGCCGTCAAACCGTTCGGGAAGCTACCGGCGTTCAATCGACCATGGAAAAAGTGGGTTGCTTGTCGCAAGGAAATCAAAGTGGAAGTGGACAAAAAGCGAAGGAAAAGGATTCCCGCCTTCTCCGCAGCGATAGTCCAAAATGACAACTTTGAACTCAAGTATCCAACAATCGTCATTGTCAGCCCGTGCAATTCATTTGACAAAAGTGGTAAATCGATATTTTCTTCATCGTTGCATCGTTTTTGGGAAACGTTTTCGTGGCGGCAATCGGTAAACGGTAAACGGTCCTCGACTTGCAACTGTATTGAGTGGTTCGTGATGGACGGAACTGAAAGGATCTTCCCATTGCAAGGACCAGTAGTTTTTCTTTTGTTTCCTCTTAACAGTTGGTCCATTTAGGTCCATTTAGGAGAAATCCTGAGAATTTTTCAAGTACCTTTTGCGGCGAAACTCCACGAGTACGAACCTCTTATTATCTGAATGAAATGTTTCAGCTAAAAATTTATTTTATAATTTATAAACTGACATGTTCAATTCTTCTCATAACCCCAGAATGGCTTCTATTGTTTTTACTGGATGACTTTCTGGATTGGCCTGTGTTTTAAAACTGGCATAAATAAAATGCTGTTCGATTGCCATAGTGAACACCTTCTATGTTTCATCTTTTTTCCAGTTTTACTTCTTTCCCAGATTTTGGTTGCTTTGCATAGAAACAGATTATCTTCTCGATAGCGCGGCAAGGATAATCTAGCGAAAGGTGGTGAAAGCGATCTCAGCTGCAACATCGCCTGCGGATTGATGTCGGATTGGTTTCCGTTTTTCTTTCCGCAAAGATCCTTTCCGGATTTCTCACCGCCCTCACCGCTCACCTCACCTCGAATCTCGGATCTTACCGTCGGTAACACTCCTGCCGAAACGCTATCAAATGTCCTCGGCAGCCGGCGCTCGGTCGGCATTTCCACGGCCCGATCGGGACCCGGGAAGCGAGCACAAAAAAAAAGTCGGACCCCATTCTAGACCGACAAAAAGCCAACGCCCGTCGGATGACAATGATCAACGTTTATGAACACCGCGGCGGTGGAGATTAAATACCTTGCCGCCAGCATCGGCCGCTGATTTGCCGTGGAGAAAGTTTAAGCCATGCTGAAAGGGGGAAGAGTGAGGGAGAAAGGTGCAGAAAGGTGCCATGCAGAAAGGGGTGGGAAAAAGCAGCGTACAGAAGGAAAATTCGCCGCGCTCGAATCGAATCAGACAAAGCAAGCCGCGTTTGCGGAAATGAACGATTGTCGACGGCGGAAGTTTTTTACTGCATCCGAACGGTTGTTTATTCGATTGTTCAATCCATTGAATGCTTGCACTTGCGGAAGAGAATGGCACTGCAGATGGGACAACAACAGCAAAAAACTAAATCAGAGCACCGGCATTGATTCGGCATTCTGTCCGTGCTACACAAATAACCATGTTTTACTTGCAATGTACACAACGAACTGTCCGAAACCGTTGCAGTATAAGTGGTTTTTATGCACAAGTTTAGCAAAACATTGCTTTTTATGTTTTGCGATGTTATTTAAATACGTTAGTGAAAAAATTCCACATTACGATTTTATTTCATGAGAGAAAAATGTTGCTTAACTTGTAACGCGTAGTTTTTGGAACCGAAACGAACCAGAATTTGGCTAATTTCTAGAAGCCACGTTAATAAATTTCCTCATGTTGTACATCTACCGTAACAAGGATGAAACCTTATAATTTTACCATACACAGATAAATTCGTAGTATTTAAAGCTCAAGTAGTATTTAAAGCTGTTTGCTTCGTTTCTAAAACTTACTTCCCAGTCAAAGTTGTGGTAGGGGTGGCCGGGGTAATAGGCACCCCCGAGGCATAACGCACCTTTATGAATTTCTTCTAACCACGAAAACAGTCTGTTCTCTGCAAGAATGTACTAAAACAACAAAAATTACCAGTTCGAACCGGTAATTCGTAATTTTGCCGACGAAGATCCTAACGAAATTTTTTCAATATTTTATTTGATCCAAAATTTGTTATTTGAAGAGTTCATTGTACCTCTATTTTATTGTGCATCTTGCCTCACTTTTATGCTGTATTTTTCTTTTTGTTTTGGTGCGTATTACCCCTTTCGGAGCATTTTACCTCCACACAGTTGCATTTTACCCTATCCCCATACGTCTATCAAAAATCTCACTTTTTTTAATTGAATTGAATTCATAATTTTTTTTAGCAAAAACAGGCAAAACTTCCTTAACAGTTTATTAGTTAGAACCTTAATGAACAAAATGAATTGATAAAATCAACAATCCCTAGCCAAGTTTATTGAAAATTCAAGAGTTTTCCTTAAGGGGTGCGTATTATCCTATCCACCCTCACCAGCTATTGATGAAATATAAGTGTTAGTAAGTGGTACGAAAACGTCAGTTAAATCTTGATCCTCTGGAATGTTCAGATAAATCAACAACTTATGGTACATTATGACGAAAAGCAATATATAAACTTACTAAACTTCTACTTTATGTAGAAGCAAAAAAATATTTCAAATCAAACTTCAATGCAAGCCAAGGAGTCATCATACGACAAAAACTTGCGGAGAAAATCTAAATCTTACTTTTAAATAAAGGCTTTACTTTTTTATAAAATGGAGACATTCGGTGAACATAATGGTATTGGTTTTGTAAGCTTTCATTTCAAAAAAATTCTCTTAATTATTATTTTCAATTTTTCTACTTTCCAGTTTTTTATGATAGTAAATTAATATTGTAGAACAATGTAAGCCTGTATTGCACTTATTTAAGTAAATTTTATTCCATCTTATGTTGCGTAAAACACATTTTTGGTTAGTTTCAAACACAGTCCACGATAAACAATAACCGAACAAAACCTATAAACTGAGTTCTATTCAAATCACATGTTAATTGTATATGATAAATGAGTTCATTTTGCATATCAACGACTCGAATACTACAATCGGTCATGAAATAGATCGAAATCATGCAACCGGATAGAGACAATCATATCTTGCATCAACGAACCGTATCCGTCGATCGATGTGACAAACAAAATACCCAATGCTGCTGCAATTAGCGACCCGAAATCCGACCGTTTCGGTGAGATTAGCGTCCGATTTTGGCGATGACATAAAATGCGCCCCCCTAGACACGGCGAAATAGGCACACACTCCGATGCAACCGGTTGCTGACGGACGGACGAGCTGATAACACGCTCGATTTCAGCAAACACAACTATCGAGTTTCAATATTGAAACTCCCACCTAACACTCAAGCTCTTTTACCCAATAACACGGCCTGGTCCAACCCAGCGACCGGTCGATGGGTATCATAAACTAAATCAATTTTACGCCCGACTGAGTGTGTCCGGGTCCTTTTTATTGAGTCATGCGCTCGCATGTTTTCGATGGCAATGTCCCGCGCCGCCGGGCTTGTTTATTTGCGCTACCAATCGATGCACCGTCCCCCAGGGTTGCTCTGTAAAATGCAGTTTCATACTCGATGAGCCACCACCGGGGGCTTTCCATTTCTTCCGGCCTCGCTCGGAACTCTTTCGTCGATTTTTGATGACACGATAACCGGCAATGGGCGTCCAGCCAGAGTATACGTCGGCCTGAGGGATGCCGTGCTGGCCCGAGGAAAAAGGCCGTCCAGGCTGTGGGAAAACCCTGGGCAGAAAAGTCGGACGATGGTGGCCGAGGACACGGTTGAACTGTGGCAGCAGCTCACAATAGCGTCTGGACATTTTGCTGCTTTGGTGCCGTGCAATCGTGTGCAAAAGATTCCCTCTCGCTACACGGTTCGGTGCATGATGCAGAAATTATGCACCGGTTCGCAGCTTCGACTGGACGATGTAGGACGATGGACCGGAGTTTAAAGAACTTCAGGATTTGTAGGTCCGGTGAGATGGCAACGACGTGCAGAGTACAATAACGTCCAAAGCGTAATTTAGCTAGGACAGGATAAAGTCGCACGTGTAACTTAATAATTTAAACTACAAAATTATTATATTTTACTTGACGAAAAATTAAAAAAAAAACAATTTCATAGGTAAGTGTTACGACCTGTAGCACTTGGTATTCAAAGAGTAGGGTTAATTTCTTCAAAATAAAAAACAATTAATGGTACTCCAGGCTTAAGTTTTAGTTGTTCATTTAATCCTCACAGGGAAATAAATAAATATTGTTAAACCTTCACTTGAAAAATCACCAAGGTCCCTGGTGTTTTAACCCTGTTGCTCTCTCCAAGATTTTGGTTATTTTTCAACCAGATTTTCAATCTCCCTCGTCAATCCATGATTTCACTATGCTTTAGTTTGCTTCATGGCTTCGAAAAACCTCAGGTTGAACAAAAACTAATCTCAGTATGACCTGAACGTGGACGCCGGAGTGCTGCTGTTTTCACGCCAACCCGGCCAAACTCCAGATGAAGACAAGCAAACCTAATATCGGCTAAGTAGAGTGGGAAATAAAATCGAATGATCAATTTATTTCCGTTCGCAAAAGTGCAACTCCTCCGAGGCAGTCCGGGCGGTACCCAAAATAGTAGAGCTTCCCGGAATAGAAAGGCCAAAGGGTGTTTGCCGTGGACTAGTGTAGTAGATCGACAATTTGTTTTTTCTTTCTATTTTTATGCTGGCTTTTTTTTGCTGTACTCTGTCCGCTGCTCAATCGAATCAGTGGCGAGGAAAAAAGACGCAGTAAGACGGACGAGCTGCCCTTTCGACTTTTCCTAACGGAGCTGCCTTCTTTCGAAGGACTTTCCCGAGCCATTATCGTAAGCGATTTCACAATATCGCAACAATCAATTTCCATCTTTCACAACCGGCCCGGGAAGGGGTTGGGTGGATGAATTTCTAGCTCTCCCGGAACGGAAACCTACTGCGCCATGGGAATGAAATTGTTTTGATTTCATCACATCAATGAATTAAATATGCCGTTGCTGGAGTATTCAACACGAGACTCTCGCCGTGGTATGGATGTGAGGAATCGTCCTTCGAAAGAAGGGCAACGGGGGAAGGAAGAACATTATCCAATCCTAACCTCACCAGGGAATCTAATATGTTTTCCTGTTTCCGGGGAGTGAACGTGTTCAAACCATGAAAATCAATTCCAATAAAATATGCAACATTATTTGACCGTCGACAGAATTGTGGAGTTAGTACATTCATTTTCTTCTGTCTGCAACCAGTATGACAAAAAAAAACTTGATGTATGAGTTCGGCAAAATAAAAAGTATCAATAAAGCGATCCCTCTTTGACCGAAAAAGATCGATGGGACTTGACATGGCAAAAATGGGAAATGGAAAAAGTTCCAAGATGTTTATCACCAGCTCTTAAGCAGTTTTCCTTTCAACGAGTTTCAATTGTGCGCGCAGAAGTTCATGATGCTACTTTCTTTGATTCGAGCTGCACAAAAGTACGGGGAAAGGAAAATCCATGCCCCGAAGCACCCGGGGACCTTCTTTTTGAACGCTGTTTGTCACAATCGTCACAGCCAATTGAGAAGCTGTGCAGCGTGAAACTTCAACAACTGACGTCGATTCGTTTGAAAAGCATTGCGATACGATCACGAAGACGTTTAGTAGTAGGGAAAATATGAAACTGTTCATAAACGATACAGTTTCAAGATGCAATAAAGGTAGCCGAAAATTGAACATAAGATTTAATTCGTTATCTGAGGGGAAAAAAACCATGGATATCAAGAACAATAGTATTTACAACCAAACTATTATCTTTGTTGTGTATTTTAAAATGAATAAGGAATTGTAAAATTAGAAAAGAAAAAGAAAATTATTCTGTTCACAAAATAATCATCATATATTAATGCCATATGCAAGAAAGAAAGAATTTTTATTACCCTTACACATAAAACTTTCCAGTAGTAAACTTTAATTGCAAGGACGAGAATCGGTTATTGTCTACTTCAATTGTTCTTCAACCGTACATTTTACCTACGTATTGTGAAATAAATCACTTAACGAAGGATTCTTTCGCTTGCATGCAGTAAAATGCAAATTTTTCTCGAAAAGGTCATTGACAAACGGACAAAACCAACCCCAATACCATCGATTTTTACAGCAGTACTTTACTTTCCGTTGTCACCGCTTCACCAGGGGCCACTCCCGGCCGGCAAACACTTAACACCTCGTCAATTCCCCTCGAGGATTTAGAGAAAAAGGCAACGGATGAAACAAAAACCTAAATTAGAAGTCCCGGAAAAAAAACTCACCCCTTAAACGCCATGCCATCCAAAAATCCTTCCCCCCACCATCCTCCCCCCAGATAATACAGCATTTTATTGTCCACCGACTCGCTTGACCGACATTTCTCCAAAGCCTTAAACGACGCTCCGCGAACCCGGAGAGGATGACATAAAATATGCAAATTTTCCGTCATTGACATTCCATCCATCCGCACGTTGGGATACGCTTTGCTTGTCGGTGTGTTTGTGGGTTTGCTATTTGAAATGTTTTGAACTTTGTTTTTCATGTTGTTGCTTCTTTTTCCCTTTCTGTGTATGTGTGTCCCATTGTCTGGTTGACCACTTTGGAGGGATTAATCACTGCCTTTTTTGTTTTATTTCCTCCCGTCCTTTCCGGCGATGGGGGGGCCATCATAAACCCGCAAACCACTCACCGGCCGGAGTCCGCGACGCGGCTAATTATCGTCTTCATTATCAAAATATTTGCTTCCAATCACCAGCCGCAATCGCGCGCTCGTCCGTCGTTTCGTTTGGCAATAGAAAAGAAAGTTGTAGCAATCTAGAGAGGACGATAACACAAAAACAAGAAAAAAGCACCGAGGGAGAATGACAGCAGAATCGATTTATGTTGCATTCCATAAAGTGATAAAAAATTCAAATCCATCACGCGCCACGGAAAGGATCCTAAATGCCTAACTCATTCGCTCCGGGTTTGCTGTGTTTGTGTTTAATTACTGGCTGGTCCATTTTCGTCGTTCTGGCGATGGTTGATTTAAGGCTGACGGCTTCTCGAGAAATGGGATTCAAGAAATGGATGGCCCCGCGAGCTGAGCGATTCCCAAGAAGGAACAAAACAAAGTAAAAAAAACACCCGCTCGTAACTCCGTCCAGCTCCGGAACGCTCCGGGTGATCCACGGAAAGTGCTGGCTTCACAGTAAATGAGTTTCAGAAATACGACCATAGGACAAAGTGATCCTGGACCGGGGCAGGATTTATGTTGTTGTCCCTTCGTGGCAGGACTCGGTACTGGAATGCTCGGGATGCAATTTTCGAAAGGATAGGAGGACCAGTGGACAACAAGCGAGACGCACATACGGGAGAAAAAAAAACGGCAACCGCTTCGAGAGGAACGAAACAAGCTCCTTGTCCTACCTGGAACTCGACAAGGATGTGGACACAGCGAATTAGCCCCGATATTTGGACAGATTTGTTTTTTGTCTCTTGTTTTCAGTCCCGAACCTGAGGAGCCCACCGAGAGGCAGGGATGGAGAACTGGCACCGGTATTGAGGTCAAGGAATAGAAAGGGAACGGGTCGAACTACATCGAGAAGGCCACATAGGCCGGGCTGTTTTGAAGGGTCCTTTGATTTGGAAGAACGAAGGAAAGAGATAAAATAAATTAATGTCCAAGGAGAGAAATGAAAAAGCAAGACAAAACCGAACGGTTTAGATGTTTAGAAAAATTCAATTCGTTCGATGCAGAGACCTCTTCGGCGTGGTTTGGTCCCACGAAAAGACCCATCTTCGCCAGGGGGAAGCAGAAGGACCGGCACAAAGCAGAACGAAAAATTATGAACCCGCGCCCGACCGTTGCGCTGCTGGTTTCGCTCTCTTCTTCGACTTCTTCGACATCGTTTGCGCTTTATGCCATGCACCGATGCACTTGTGTGACGTCGAGTTCATCAAAAACGTGCAGCATCGGACGAATAGGGGACACGAAGCGATTCTATGCAGGCGAGAGGGCGCGAAAATGGGACTCGTAGTGAGAATAGAACGAGAAAGGGATAGTGGATTCCAATCAGAATCTGGAGAAAGAAAGAGAACTTAAACATATTTCTTGACAATATTCAATAAATAAGTGCAAGTATTTACTTGATTTTATTTTCGTAGATTTTCCATCATACTTAAGATGTGCATAGAGTCGACTAGTATGTGAAGAAAAAGGCATAGAAACTATCAAAAAATTATTCCTTCTATCGGTTATCTATTACAGGACGTATTGACAGGACCTTTTATCTCTATCATTTGAACCGGTTCGTTCCCCCACCTGAAAGGATACCGGTTCCGGTTCCAAATGGTCCTTTTTCGTCCTGTTTGAAGAGCGAGTGTGTTCATTCAATTTCCCCTCCAAATCATCAATGAACTTTCTAACGAAAGCAGATGCGAGCGGGAGAACGAGATGAGAGAATGTATCATCTGCTCCGCGGATTCTGTTCTCATGTTTATGCTTTTTCACGCGAAATATGCTCCTCTCCGTAAACTGAACGAGCATAAAAGTGCTCTCCGGTTAGCTATCTCACTCGCACCAATGAGCCTTAGCACAGCAACATAACCGGGAGAACTTACTCTCATCTCCCCCACTCCTCAATCGGTCGTGGCGGTGGAGATTCATTCATACAAATTCACTCTCAGCTCTTTCGGGATTCCGTTTTCCACCCGATTCGCCTCGACGATGGGTTTCGTGGTACGCTGCGTCTCCGTCGAAGTTTAGTTACAGCAGCGACCCTCGACGGGAAAGGACGTACAGATTCGCACGCACGTCCCGTAACATAAATCCCACACACATAGCGCCCAAACAATCCGCTTTAGACAACAACGCCTCTGACACAAACGTCAAGAACGGTTTCCCAAAGGTTGAACGATAGGAAAGGAAAAAATAAAACACAACCGATAGAACGCGGTAGAAACATTTCACAAGTGAAGGTAAACTGAAAGGGAGTGAAAACCAAGGTGCCCCGAGTTTGTCCCCAGAGGAAAACAGCAGGAAAAACCGTTCCCTATCGCGTGAAGGCACCGTTACGCAAGACGGTAAAGCAGTGGAACTTTACGATTTGGTGCCGATGGAAAAATAATTTGTGAAAACCCCGAATATCGAAACGAGTGTTGAATGCTGTGAGTGCCTAAAATATCTGGATGGATATTTTCGAAAAAGAAGAAAAGAAAAGTTATGTATGGTTGTACGAAGGAAAATACCGTTCGGCTTGAGTGAATGTGCGTGAAAAATTGAATCCTTTGGTGGAAAGGAAAATCGATCGCGCTTAAAGTGCACACGAAAAAAGTATAAGCAAAGTGAAAAAGAAATATTTGGAAGTAAAACATGGCGTGGTCGCAATAATGAAGAAACCGTGTCGTACAAAGTGAACCGATATTGTTCGGGGTGCGCGTGAGGAGTTTCCTTGCCCGGAAAAAGCAAAAATAGGCTGTCGAACGGCCGCTGGCAGGTTGCGCGAAAAGCCGAAAGCCCACGATGCTGCCGTTACTGTTCCAGCAACAGCAGCAACAATCGGCAGCAGTGGCAACCTTCTCCACCAACACCATCACCACCACCACCACCAACAGTAGGCACACGAAAGGATCCGCCTGCTCCTCGACGGGAGCAATTGTGAAAAGTTTTTAAGCACCGCCAACACCGCTTCGTTGTGTTGTTGCGCCCTGTGTTTTTTTTTTCGGCGAGTTTTATTTTTCACGTTTCATTACCACCCGCGGGTTTTCTTTCACTTCCCCCTGACGCACCTAACGCGAAACCGGTTTTTCCGACAACAACGTGCTTCCGTGCTGAGTTTCCGCGGTTTTCGGTAGAGGAAAAGCAAAAAAAAGTTTCAAAATTGTGTATTTTTGAATGAAAAATATTCGGTTCACATGAGAGAGAGTGTGTGTGTGTAAAAGTTTTAAAGGAAAAAAGCAATTTGAGCAAAAAATCGTTAATATTAAAGCTGAAGTGTTTAAGCGCGGTATTTAAAGTGAAACACGGACCGTAAGCTATTTCCTTGAAGAAATTTTCATGTTGATTGGCAAATATCGTTAAAAACAAGGAACTTCCTAACGTAACAAAATGGAGTCTATGAAAAACGTTCTTCTCCTTCTACTCGTCGGAGTGTTCTGCTGCTCCACCATCGTTGTTGGTCGGTCCACGTCGCTGATCCGCGGAATGGAAGGCATTGCACCGCGTGGCTGCAAATGGCAGCGGGTGCTGGACGAAACGGGCGACGACGAAACGCCGGCCACCGTCACGACGGTGTTGTCCTGCAAGCTGAAGACCATCGGTGGCACGGACACGCTGATGCGTAACCTCAGCTCGCACCAGATCGACCAGATCAGCTCGCTCAAGCTGGAGTGCAGCGACATCCTGTTCTTCGAGAGTTCGCTCGAGGGTAGTCACCATTCGGGGGCGTTCCTCGGCTCGCTGCGGCGCCTTCGCGACCTCAAGATCGAGTACTGTAAGATAAAGTATGTGCCTTCGATGGTGCTGGCAACATTGCGCGACCTCCGGTCGCTCTCGCTGCGGACGCACAACACCGACTGGTCGGCGATGAACCTGGAGTTCCACCCGGAAAGCTTCCGCGGGCTGACCGAGTTGAAGCGGCTCGATCTGGCCGACAACAACATCTGGAGTCTGCCCACGGATGTGTTCTGCCCGCTGTTTTCGCTGCGTCATCTGAACCTCACGCGGAACCGGCTCACCGACATTTCGCAGCTGGGTTTCTCTGACTGGGGCAACGGTCCTACGGCTCCTGGGAAGGCGTGCAACACGGGGCTCGAGGTGCTGGACCTTTCGCACAACGATCTGCTCGCCCTACCGGACAACGGGCTATCGTCGCTCCGTTCGCTTAACGTGCTGATGCTGCAGGATAACCTCCTAACGTCCCTCGCCGACCGGTCTTTCGTGGGACTCGGTTCGCTGAAGGTGCTAAACATGTCCAGCAACAAGCTGGTGGCGTTACCGCCGGAGACATTCCAGTCCCCGCGAGAGTTGCGCCAGATTTACCTCCAAAACAACTCCCTCTCGGTGTTGGCACCGGGTCTGCTGGAGGGATTGGACCGGCTAGAGATTCTAGACCTATCGCACAACGAGCTGACCTCGGAGTGGATCAACCGGGACACGTTTGCCGGTCTCAAGCGGCTCGTGGTGCTCGAGATTAGCCACAATGCGCTCACCAAAATCGACCGGCACGTGTTTCGGGAGCTGTACAGCCTGCAGATTCTCAACCTGGAGGCAAACGCGATCGAATCGATTGCCGACAACGCGTTCAGTGACCTCAAGAATCTGGTTGCGTTGACGCTTTCGCACAATCGGCTGAAGCGTATCGAGCAGCACCACTTCTCGGAGCTGTACGTGCTCAACCAGCTGTACATCGAATCGAACGCCATCGAGTCGATCCATGGGCGTGCCCTGGAGAACCTCACCAACCTGAACGACCTCAATCTGAACGACAACCGGCTGACGGAGATTCCCGAGGGGCTTGGTAAGCTTCGCTTCCTGAAGTCACTCGATCTCGGTAAGAACCGCATCAGTGCCGTGAACAATGCGTCATTCGAGGGCCTCGAGCAGCTGCTCGGCTTGCGTCTGGTGGAGAACCGCATCACCAACATCTCTCGGGACGCATTCGTAACGCTTTCTTCGCTGCACGTGCTTAACCTCGCATCGAACCAGATCCGCCATATTGACCAGTCGGCGTTCAGCTCGAACCCAACGATCCGAGCGATTCGGTTGGACAACAACGAGCTGGAAGATATCAGCGGTGTGTTTACGTCACTACCGGCTCTTGTGTTCCTCAACGTTTCGGATAATCAAATCCGCGTGTTCGACTACAGTCACTTCCCGACGTCCCTCGAGTGGCTCGATATGCATCAGAACAACATCTCCGAACTCGGGAACTACTACGACCTGAACAACTTGCAGATAAAGATGCTCGATGTGTCGTTCAACCGGTTGACGTCGGTCGACAGTAAGTGCATCCCGGACGGCATCGAGACGCTGTTCCTCAACAACAACGTGCTGGAGACGGTTGCAGCCGGTACGTTCCTGAACAAACGCGACCTGGTGAAGGTGGTCCTGTACGGGAACTACATCCGCAAGCTGGAGATCGGTGCCCTGGCACTGACGCGAGTGGACAACGCGCGCGAGGTGCCTCAGTTCTACCTCGGCGACAATCCGATCCATTGTGACTGCACGATGGAGTGGCTGCAGGGTATCAACAAGCTGGCCCACCTGAGGCAACATCCGCGCGTCATGGACCTGGACACGGTCATGTGTACGATGGAGCACGAGCGGGGGGCAAGCATTCGGCCGCTGATGGATCTCCGGTCGCACGATTTTCTCTGCCGCTACGAAACGCACTGCTTCGCCACGTGTCATTGTTGTGATTTCGATGCTTGTGACTGTAAGATGACGTGCCCGGATCGGTGCAGCTGCTACCACGATCACACCTGGAAGACAAACATTGTGGATTGTGGGACGGCCGACTACACCGAGGTTCCGGAGCACATCCCCATGGATGCGTCCACCATCTACCTGGATGGGAACGAGCTACGTCAACTAGCGAGCCATCAGTTCATCGGCAAGAAGAAGCTCGAGGTGCTCTATCTGAACGGTAGCAACATTCGGGACGTGCACAACAGGACGTTCAATGGCATCCCGAGCCTGCGGGTGCTTCACCTCGAGGGTAACTTCATCAGCGAGCTGCGTGGGTTCGAGTTCGATCAGCTGACCAACCTGAACGAGCTGTACCTCGACCACAACGCGATCGGTTTCGTCGGCGAGCGGACGTTCGAGAACCTCAAGTTCCTGGAGGTGATCAACCTGAGCGACAACCGTATCAGCGAGTTCCGCCCGTGGCAAGCGTTTGCGTCGGCCAGTGAGACGGGTTCGTTGAGCCGGGTTTCGCTGGAGGGTAACCGGTGGCGCTGCGATTGTGACTCCCTGCATCGGCTGCAGCGATGGATCCGCAGTGTGTCCGGCACGTTCGACCTGCAGCGTATGATCTGTGCCGATAGTCGCGTGGTGGCCGACGCCATCGGAAGTTGCGAGAATCGGTTGGACTTTGTCGGAGACGCTGGTTCGAATGGAGTCGGTGATGGAGGTGCTGGGGATGGAGATTCACCTCCGAGTGTGCATAGGACGGTGCTGCTCGGTCATGGGTTGATCGGAGGTGGTTATGTGCCACTGCTGGCTGCCGTCGTTGTGGCCATCATCGGTACGGCGCTTATCGTAGCGCTGGCTTGTGTGTTCCGACAGGACGTTCGGTTGTGGGCACACGCTCGGTACGGCGTTCGGCTCGTCAAAGACCCGATTATTGTCGCCGGCCGTAAGGAGGAAGACGGCGATAAGCTATACGACTGCTACATGGTGTACAGTGTGCACGACAACGAGTTCGTGGGTCGGCTGCTCGGGGCCGAACTGCAGCTGCACGGGTACTCCGTGTGTCTTCACCATCGGGACGTGCATCCGGGCGCGTTCCTGGCCGATTCGCTGCAGAGTGCGGCCGACGCCGCCCGGAAGGTGCTGCTAGTCGTGTCGATGAACTTCCTGCAGAACGAGTGGTCCCAGCCGCAGTTCCGTGTGGCGCTCCAGTCGGTCATCGAGAACGTGCGGCCTGCGCACAGGCGGCACAAGATCGTCATCGTGCTTACGGCACCTGTCGAGATCGTCTCGATGGATCCCATCATGAACCTGCTCATCCGGACGTGCACCGTGGCGTGCTGGGGTGAGCGTAAGTTCTGGGACAAGCTGCGGTACGCCCTGCCCGACATCCCCAAGGACCGCACGCCAACGAAGCTCGGTGACATCACCCGCAGTCCGGCGAACCTGCGCTATACGCCCGCTCCAACCTCGCTCGATCAGTGGTGCAAAATCAGCCCACCGTCAGGGCTCGGGGATGGCATCGGTGGGGGACCGGTCGGTGCCGGTGGACCTCCGTGCGTCGCCGGTGGACAGCATCCGGGCGGTGGGATGGCCCTACCGCAGAGTACGCCCTCCCAGAGCACCTGCAACACCGAGGACGAGTCGTCGTCGGCTTCCTCGCAACACTACGAGGCTCCGATGAGCCAGCACTACAACATGAGCCGCTCCAGTGCCTCGCTTGGACACGTGTACTCCACGATACCCGAGACGCCCCAGATGGGGCGCAACGGAAGAGCTTATTTCGTGTAAGATGAAAGCGTTTGCCTACACCTACGACCCGCAGCACGCAGGTGCGCATGAGGTGTGCGTGTGTGTGTGTACATAGATATAGCATAGCATTCGCCGACGATGGTGCGAAACGTAAACGTTATTTGCAAGACAGAGACTGGTTCGGTAAATGGTCCAACTAATGGTTAAAACTACGTCAGATAGTCAGACACAAAGGCAGTCAATTTTGTTGATTTTTAGTTTTATATATTAACGATTACAATTACGCATTACGATTACGATTACGATTGATTCCGCCGATAGGAAGGCAAGGGTTAGGAAAAAGAAGGAGCAACACGAAGGAGGAAACAACGCAACTTTACAACCCCTTCACTCTACTGTTAACGAACGATCTCTCCTTTGCTCGCACGTCTTTTTTTCTCGGTTAATGCGTGTTCGAATGTGCGTCCCTGTTTGTGTGTGTGTGTATGTGCGATGATGGATGATGGAGGTCACATCCTTCCTCCCCCGCAGGGAGAGGGAGCCACGAGGCCGGAATGATGTGGAGGGAATGTGGTTCCGCTTCTCTAATTTTTCCCTACGATGGTGGCCCACCACCGATGATGGTTCGAAGAGACCGCGTGGTCACGATTCTAGATAATAGTTCACACAGACCACATCCACCGCTAACGAGGGAAGAAAGGAGGGAAAAGGGAAGGGAAGAGAAGAAAACAAAATCTCCAACACAAGAAAAGAGGAAGCGGACGGCGAGGGAGATAAGTGATCGAAGTTGAAGTTGAAAACAAAACACACATGAAAACAGTTAAAAGACGAAACGCTGTATGTTATTCCCGTTTTTTGCGCAACTGCTCTTATTTGCCAAATATTTTTCTCCTATAGTTTACAAAGTACTTTAGAAAAAAAACATTAATGATAAATTTCGCGCTCAACGATTTGTAGAAGGAATGAGAGTCAATAAGAGGAGATTGGAAAAGCACCTTTTTCTTCGCGTTTGATGAGAAGAAGTGCAAACAAGGACAGTAATTGAGGTAATCATCGACGAGTATTGTGAAGATGGAGAAGAGAGAACTAAATATGACTTAAATGAACGTGATACTAGTTTTTATATGGTCTTCAATCAGCGCGCAACCCCTTCCGGTGCGGTTTTGTGGCGCGAGCATCGGGATCGGGCCAGGGCTGGGGGAAGGCGTAATTTGAGCAGACTTACACACACTTACACGTACATATTAACGCACTAATTATTCTTAAGTTAGCGGAAGAAGGAACTCTACTCGTCGCCACCAGCCGATCGAGTTGGTAAAAGTATTGTTTGTTTGTTTTTATAACAATTCGTGGTCGAAAAAATAGCTAAACTAAAATGTAAAACTCCACCAGCACGAAAGCGCAGTTCGAAGACAAAACGCAAAAAAAGTACATTAAACCGAGTCTCTGTGTGTATTTGGGTGTGTAACTGTATTTTCTGTGCATCTCTTCCACGATTGTATTGTCCGATTGCGTAAACCTTAAAATAGTAATACTGCAGAGTCACAATATGTAAAATGTTATTCCACCTGGTGATGTTGAGTTGGTGCCATTTTGAAGCGGAACAATACAAAATGAAATAACAAAAAAAAAGGAAAGTGTTGGCTAAATTGACCAAAATAGAAGAAAAATATAAGAGAAACTTAAAGAAGAATGTTGAATAAATACTTTGCCATCGACAGAGGAAAGACTTACAGGAAACACAAACTTAATGTAAATTAACAAGTTACCAATCCAGAACCCAGATGAAAAGCCCCCGAAGGCAAAGCTGAGAAATAACGATCTAGAGAAATATAAACAGTCAATAACTCAATGGAAAATAATAGAGAATGCGAGAGGAAGAGAAAAAGTTAAAAGAACCCCAAAATTATGTAACACACAGGAGAGAATGAAAATTAGATACAACCGCAAACAATGGCACAAAAAACAAACCCCGAACAGTAAACACTCACACTCAAACACAGATTTTACACCCCGAAAGGAAGAAAAGCGCACAAACACAACAACACAGAGACGCAAAACTCACGAAGGCATCTATAAACTCGCTCCAATTTGTACATTTTCGACTAGAAGATAATAATTTATTACAAAACAACGTGCGCGCGCGTTGAGCGTGGAAGGTATGTGGAGGAACGCGACGCGATGAAGGGAAGGTAGAGAGAAGAGTAGTGAAAAAGGTGAATGAAAGGGTAAAAATGGTGAAGAAAAACAAAATGGTAACGTAAAACAGAAAACAAAAACGAGAAAAACCCCGAAAAACACACGAAAAACGAACCGAATGAAATACAATTTTGAATTCACGAAAAATGAAACATAATTTCAGTGTTTGACTTTTCTTTTTTCCTGCGCCCCTTTTTCCTCCTCCTCCTGCTCGATGTTTCGTTCGCCGGTTGTTGCGGGTTGATGTTGTTTGGGGTGGACCATGGCCCCCGGGATGATGATGATGATGATGATGGTCCGTTGTTTGTCGGTGGAGGTCCGAAATACCTTTCGCGGGATCGTGGTCGCAAACGCAGTACGAGTTTCGCTGTGGAGGAGTCGAGTGCCGGATCGTTTCCGAGAGGGAGTCATTTTCCTGTCCGGTAGAATGGTACGGAGGGTCCGAGGGGGAGCTAGGGCGACTCGCTGCAGCATCTCTACCAGCATTTTCCTCATCACCATCATCAGCGTCGTCGTCGTCGTCGTCGTCGTTGTGGTTGTCGTGCTCTTCGTGGACCTCATCTTCTTCGCAAAGGAAGGCCGGGTCGGGTCTCGTAAATTATCGGCCGCGGCCCAAGGGTTGGACCAAGGGGTACGAGGGTTCCGGAGCCGGGCGCCGGTGTTTTGTTTACTTGCCCTCTGTCCATCACGGAGTCGCACGCGGACGAGGTGATGCCGGAATGGCATCCGGGGCCTTCCCGTGCTCTTTCGGTCGGGTTTTGTAGGCGGCCGACGGCATGATTGGCGTGCGCTGCGGTGTACCAATTCTGGCGGGCTAGTTTCTTAAATTATCGAGATTTATTCCATCCTCCCGACCATCGCCACCCCCGACGGAACCTCGCTATCCCCGCCCATCAGGGTGGATCCTCTCGGGTATGCCTTTATTTATCCAACACTCTTTTCCTATGGAGGCTTTTTTCCCCTCGTTCTCTTCTCTTCCTCTGGTTCATCCTTGAATGAAGCTACCCCGAGCCTTAGACGCCTAAGATGCTGCCGTTGATGATGACGGTGGTGATACTGGACCACGGGTTTGCTTCGCGGGGCTTGACCTTCGCATGGACGGTTGGGAGTCCGTTCGTGCCGCACCGGGGATGGATTCTGTTTTATCGCGTCTTCGCAACCTGGGTTGGTCATCTTTTCCTTCGCTTTTTTTCCCGTTCCTACCACGAAGGATAGGCTACTCTCGGGGAGGTACACCACCGCTTGGGAAGCAGTGGCTCAACAAACATGGCCCCATTTTTTGTGTATTGTGGGTGAGACTCAAGTTGGTTTAAAAGGTAGGGTGAGACGGAACGGGAAGAAAAAGCACAGGACCGGACGGGGTCAGTTGAGTTAGGGCGAAATGAAATTGTTCTGAACCCTTTTTAAAGATCATCTCGTTGAGAGCCTTGAGGTATGGTAAAGCGTTTAACTACTTCAACCTAAAAAAGATTGAGAAAAGGTTGTTTGGTGAGGAATTTAAACTCAGTAATATTAATTTAAGTTTTGATTGTGATGATGGAAATAAAGTTTCATCAATAGTTATAGATGGAAATAATCATTGTTAAGATGAAATTATTATCGACACTTTGATAATAACTCAAATTTAATTTTGTAGAGTGTTTGTGTCAACTCAATTGTTTAACGAGAAAATGCTAAACAAATGTGAGAAATAAGCACATCTAGTGTAACAAGAAATTATTTTGTTCATTCCGAGTGTCGATGAATGAATGTTTCGTAAAATTTTACCTAAGTTTTCGCTTCTAAAGAAATAATTTCAATGAGAAATAATGTAAATTAAACTTTATGTTGAGAAGCGCTTGTTGCAAATCAAACAAAATAATTTCAAAGAAAAGAATTGAACAAAATTAATTCCGACAATATTATCCTTTGTTTTGAAGCGATGTTCCTCAAAATACTGACTTGAAGTTTTCTAGTATATTTTTATTCTTTCATAAGTTTTTTTTATATTTTTTTAAATTTTATTTTAAAGTATCTTAAAACTTTCGTTGCGTTCAAGATGCATTATGGTTATGTATCAGGATCCCTTAAAATGTTAATGAAAGCCGCATCCCTTTGCATTCCATCTGCTCCAATCTATTTAACATTCTTCGCAAACTGAAGCAAGAAAACCTGCGACGGCCTTTAATTTTCATTATACGTTTAAAGCCCAATAAATTTCACTTTCTGCCCATTCGGATTCATACCTTATTGTTATTGATATGATTCATGCATGTTTGTGTTACTTTTTGCCAGCATAATTATTACCTCTCCGGGTGCTCTTCCTGTGGCAAATCAAACGATCGTTACTAAAAAAATACAGAGACGCTAAAGCATGCTGCTGCCATCTCGCAAGAATTGGCACCGAACCGAGGGAAGGCGAAAAGTGGAGCATGAAATCGAAACGAAATCGAAAAACAAACGGCAGCATTTCAAACCCATGAAGACGTATGTAAAAGGGTCGCACGACGATCTCCACGCCGGGTTCGGGGTTTTTGTGTCTTGTGCTAACGAAATAACGAGCCCGAGACTCCACTCCTCTCTGTGGAGGTAACCTGGGCACTCTTCAGGAGATGTGAAATCACGGACATTCGCTCCGGCTCGTTCTTTATGATTATGATCGTTTCTGATCGTGAAATTGATGTTTACTCGTTGATGATGCTGATGAGTAAGAATAACAGCAGTCAGTTTATGCTCGGTATCTGTCCGGGCATCCCCTCTTCCTTGCCCCGCATACTCCCCTTCAGCTGATCTCTCGCTTCGGAACGGGTTTTTCGGAGGGTTGGTCGCGCTGGCCGTCTTCTTCTGCTTCTGCTTGTTCTCCTTCCGAGCAGTCGCGGCTCATTTTGTGCCAACAACAACACGGTGTCAGTCTCTAATGCACTTCCACTTACCCGGCCGACTCCGATGGCTCCGATGGTGGTGGAGCAGCAGCTTCCTTTCCTTTGCTGTGAAGTTTATTATAACGCATGACGCGCACGCTCGCGCTGCTGGACGGACGACGAGCCAGGCCCGGCCCAGGAAATTCAGCATCGGCCGAAAGGCTTACCTCCATTAGCATTTGTATCGTGCATCGCGGGTCGCGCCCTGCCCAGGTTCATGGGGAGATGATTTTCGGGAACCCGGTACCCCCGAGCAAAGGGTCGATCGAGATGAAACGAAAGCAAGAAAGGCAAAACAGGAAAAACACAACAACTGAGCAAAGAACGTCCATCGGCATCGCAAGGTTGAATGTTCGTCTCCGAAACGATTCCGCGGCCATCGAAGGCCATGTTTGGGAAATCTGTTTGCAATAAATCAACCCTCGAAGGTACGTGCACATAGAAATGGCTCCCAAAAGGAAATGGGGGAGGAGAGGAGGGAAGAAAAGCGTACCCTGTAACTCACAAATTAATTTTTGACAAATCATTTCCCACCGGTACCCGAAAGGCGAGTTATGATTATTGTGAACCCGTTACACGCCCGGAACGAACCGGCGGTGTTTCCCGGGGTTCCGGTTGTGTTCCTGGCGGCTTTCACGAACGCCAATACCCAAGACGACGACAACGACGACGACGACGACGACGTTGACTACGCACTTCATTTCGGCGGTACATTATTAAGTATGAACCACGGATCTTTTCGGAGGGTTCCACGCTCGGAAACGGGGGAATAAGTCTTCGAAATCTTTGATCGCATCTCCGCTGCGGAATGATCGAGAGCTGAGCGATTAGTTTCGTTTTCATTTCTGTTTTTCGCTCCCTTCCTCCCGTTGATGGCTTTTCCGTCTTGAGGTGAAAGCGTAATGTAAACACTGGGAGCCGTCGATTTGGCCGAAGTGGAATGCCTTGCGCCGGCACGGAAGGGCTCGCGGGGCTACCAGGGTTTGTTGAAGTTTTTGGCTGGAATTTGCATCTCAATGCGGTCGGATGCGGTTTGATTCGGGTTGATTTTGGGAACGGTTAAACGAGAAGAAAGGGAACAAAGGGAGATTAAAACGCTCGTTTTAAATGGTGCTGTTAATTGATTCCATGATTCGGTTATTTTGTTTGCACTTGAGTAGACGATGCGTTATCAAAAGCGTTTTCAGGGAAACTTGTGGTAAGCATAACACTTGACGCAGTCAGAGTGATGACGATATATTTTTCTGTTTTAAAAGAATTATCACATGAGTTTGCTATATTACCTATACATCAATTCACATGCCATGCTATTTTGATAAGAATGTTTTTGAAGAATGATTCAAACTAATGTTTCGCTTTTAATTTATTACGGTTTGCATTCAAAAATTACCGTTCCTTTCTCTTTATAGATGTACATTGTCTTATTGTTTGCAACCTGTACTTTCTACCTTTAAAGATTAATTTAGGTCAATGGTTATTATATCTTATATAAGTTACAATAACAACACATGTAAAGCTTCCGCAAAGAAAATACCAAGAAAAACTGCAACAAAAACATCCCAAGTAAACCATAAAATCGACTAAAGTATATTTGTAACTAATTATCCCGAATGGAAAAGAACACATGAAAAACAATCATAAACTTTGGTATTCTTAATCTGCCTTGAAACAAAATAAAAGCATTATTGAATTTATTCTTCTAGAATAATTGAGTCACAACTATGAATTATTGTGAAGTGATAATGTTTTGAGGCTTTGAATAGATATTACATTAAGTTCCGTGTTGGTAGTAAGTTCCGTGTAGGTGTGTAAAAAGCATCACTTTCAGTGCATCATACATATTTCATGATATATTTTTTACCGTTTTGAAAAACTAAAATCATAACAATTAATTTTGAATTACAGGATTTAAAAGTTTTACTGTTCAAAAATGGATGGTTCTATTTACAGATGCAGGTTTGGGCCATTTGCTTCATTGTTTTATAATTCTTTTCATTTCAACCATCGAGTGGACATAAATCGAGGACGACAAATCGAAACAAAAGCGAAAAACAAATTAAGAAAGATGACACATTATGCTCCACATTATCACATTCCAGTGTGCAGAGCGCCGCGCATCGGCACCGTCCGAATCGGCATAATTAATTAGTTAATTAATTCCAATGCATCAGCACCTAATTTATTTATCGCTCGACTGGCCGACACTCTCTGCCTGGATAAAGGGCCTCGTGCTTGTGCGTGTGTGTGTGTGTGTGTGTATGTGTGTGTGTGCGTACCGGTGGCAGCATCGTGTCGGCCGCTGTCGAATGTCCACCCACTTTCGGCTGGTGGCCGGGTTTTGGCGAGCATATAAATACATAAATATGCAAAAGTGTCCATCTGCTGCTTGCGTGGCCATTGCCGTGGGCGGAAAACGTCGGACTTCTGTTTCCGATTGCACGTCACCCCACCACGAGTGTCCCTGGCGGTGGGGCGAGGCGGTGTCTTAAAGAGTTAAACGCTTCCGAGCTGCTGCGCGGGCGAAGGGTCCGTTTCGTTTCGATTCACCGCATTTTCTTGTCAAGCGCCAAAGCGGGGCGGAAAGGGCGCACACTCTATAATTTATTGACTTATTTTATCGGAATTTATTCCATTTGAACATCCCAGCCGGGCCGCCCTTCTGTCAACCACCTACGGAGGATGCTTAAACGGTAGCCATCAGGAGGCCGATGCCTCCGGGTTTTTCGCCCGACGAGTGAACGGTGAGATTTATCCGTTCGGTCCGTTGATTCCCCCGTCGAACGAGGCTCATTCCGGTAATGCTGCAAATTGGAGATGAATAAAGTACATCTCATTACGGCAGCGGCAACAGAAGTCACTTTGGGTTTCTTTTCTTTTAAGCTTTTGCTACGAAAAATGAGCCACAACGCTATCGTGAAGAAGTTGCCAAGAACAGGCTTCTTTCTTTGGCCACTTTCCGCGAACTTTATCCGGTCCTGGTGGGAAAAAACGGGAAAACCCTCGCGGTGAACAAGATGAATTCTAATTGAAGTTTACGTTTGGTGAGTCGAAAGCCCGGTCGAAAGCTTGTTATCGCATTTTACCGACCCGTGGCGCTTGGAAAAGAAAAATCCTTCCACTCCCGCGATCGCCGAGTTCAAGGGAGTCATGAAAGGAATGCTTAAGAAGAACGAGAAGCTTGAAAAAAAACCCGGCTCCTCTAGCGGAACTGAGGGCTGGCCAATTATAATGATAATAATGACAGCCGAAGTGGCAAAGGGCCTTAGAAATGGGAGGCAAGAAAAAAAGGTACTAGCTTCTTGGCGTATGATAGCCCATTCAAAGTCGTGTCCGTCGTTTATACTCCCTCTGTGTGTGTGTGTGTGTTTTGTGTTGGCCATTCTTGGAGCCTAATTTTTTGTTTGTGTTTTGCTTCCGCATGGCGATGGATCGCACGATGGATGCTGGCGTTTTCCCGCGTGTTTGCCCGTGTTTGGCAATCGGCAGGAAAATGCTTCGCGAAACGCGAAATGAATAGCAAATAGTCGAAGATCCATAACGACCGCGGAGTGCTAATCGTGAGCGTGATCTCCCGACGACGACGACGACGACGACGAAGACGACGGGACGATCTTTACATTATACTTTTTTTTCCTTGCGTCGCCCCTTTCCTACCTCGCCCGCCCCGCGCGTCTTTATCGATCGTTATCCCGGAGCGTTGAAGTGCACGGCCTCGGCTCGGATCGGACGGATCGGAATCGTGCAGTGATGCAATGATGGGCCAAAGAAAAATGCCGCCGGAATTCGATACACTGCTACCGTTTGGAGGGTGCATTAATTTGAGCCGCAGCCGCAGAAACAACGCAAATGCGCCTGGTTTATTTTAAAACAAATTGCAAAGATCGCCGCACCGACGGATCGTGCTGTGAAATCGTTGAATCGAAGATGGCCATGAGAATGGCAATCGATGCACACTGCGATGCGGGTTTGTGAAAGATTTTAAATGCATGTGATTTTTTCTCAAGCTTCGTTGAATGCCCGCAGCTTTTTAAGCAAACAATTTTATCGTGGAAAGCAATATGCTTCAGATAAAGAGGGAACTGGTTCTCTTTTTCACACGTCTGACAAATGTCACCGTTAAGATCGGTTGCAGCAGTATACAACAATTCCTGTAATTGTAGAGCAAGAAATTGGTACAAACTATTTACTAAATTCTGATGCAAACGATTTCCTGCTTTGATTTATTATAATTTTTTTTTGTACAAACCAAAAAACGAATCAAACTATTTTGTTCTACAGGAAGTCTGAGAAAATTCTACATGTAATATGGATAAAGGTTTTGCACAGAATGCCTAGTATCGAAGGATGTTTAAAGCTTGTGTTCGTAATTTGTGTTAAAAAAAATTTTATGTTACTTTAACTAATAAAATATACGATTTTTTTTACATTAAATTTCAGAATTATTTTGTTTCATTGATAATTTGGGATACTTAATTCTTCTAAATTAATTGCATTGCATTTTTACTTCTACTTCATAAAAGTTGACATAAAATGCAGCTTTAACATCCGTTTTTAAAACAACATTTGAAGTAAAATTTAATCTGTAACTGAGTGCTTTGCTCTACTTTCATGAGCCTTCGTTATGATGCAATTTTCTCGCTCGGCATGTAAATTCCGCAGAAGAAAATATTAACGTCACCGATTTGCAGCTTATGGTTTGAACCGATTCCCAGCGTGGCACATCGGTAGTCGACTTCACAACTTCACAGTTGACGCAACACTCTCCAAAACAGTCGCCCGGCGTAGAACGACGCCGACGAAGAAAGAAAAACCAACCGGCGCTGGGAAAAGGGTCTTCTTCTCCAGCTCGATGCTTTAGGAAAGAAAAAAAAGAAGCCCCGAACGCCATTACGAGCGCCATGAAACGTAATATCATATTTAAGATTTAACTTTATCGACCAAAAACGTGAACGGCGCTGCCTCGCCTCGATCTGTTCCCCCAGGATCGTCTGGCGTCCTACGTTTGCCAACATAACCGTTGTCGTTTAGTGCAAGCGCGAGCGCACATTACCATGCAATCACGGCCATCGTGAATCGGTTCGTTACTCTATTTTTTTCTTGCTTGCTTTCGCCTTCAACCTCTGCCAATTCCGAGTTGCATCATGGCGTGCACATCGCAGAAGGAAAAACACATTTTCCTTCCTTGCGTTCCCGGAAGAGTCATTTCGTTCGCTTTGTTTTTCGCCAACTTTTCACCTCCGCCCCTATCCGCCTTCTCGATGCATGTACACTGCTTTTTCGTCCTGCAACAACCACGCAGCACAAACGTGCTTTCTTCGTGTTGGTTTTGTCTTGGTTTTGCTAGCCTTTCAATCTCTTTTGCTGCTTTCCCTACTTGCCACACTGCCGGTGCATCTAATTTGCATTCAGTCACATGGTGAGGCGAAAAAGATTGTCGACCCGTTCTTCGGGGAAAACATGTGCACTGGAATTTCCACAGCAGCTACCGGAATCCCAGTCCCAAAGGAAAGCGGGAGATTTCTGTTTTTGGGATATTACGGACGCAAACGTGCAGTTTCTCAATTCATTCCCACGTGCAGGTGCCGGTCGGGATGAAAAGGTTTTTCCCTTCCCACCTCGCCTCGCCTCCTCTTCCCTTCGTGTGCATTCTTCAATCGAAACCCGAAAAACGAGTTGCCACTTTCCCGGAGCGGGCGGTGAGGATTGATGAAAATGACAATATTGGAGAGAAAACGTAGCCCATTTCATTTCTTTTGCCCTCGCGCCAGGGGAGAAAACTCCAGCTCCAGCGCTTCGGTCTGTTGGCCGCCGAAAGAAGGCGGAAATGAGTCAATTCGATTGTTTCCCAGCGACACGCAGCCGCCGAATGCGCCGCTCAATGACCGTGAAATCGGAAAGCAGTAGCAAGTGCCGGGCTGATCGCGCACCCCCAGCTGCCACGGAAATGATGTTGCCCGGATTGAGGGTCGGTTCCGTCGGGTGGGGCCATCGTCGGGCAAGTGGTTTTAGGTTTTCGGGTTTCCTAAAGCGAAAGCGAAGTTCCGTCAGCAGCTCGAAACTCTTGAGGCGAACCCGGGGAAGGTAGGAAACGTCTCGGTGGTGGAACGAAAGTGAACTTCTGCGTGGCAAAACCCGGTGTGGTGGCACAGTAAGCGGTCTCCAGCGGTCAAAGGAGTGCCAAGGGTGCTGCTGTGAAGTACATTAAACGCAGGGGAACGCGAAGGATCATCACAATGGTGAAGATGTGCCTTTAAAGCTGCTTCAAATTTTGAGCATCATAAGATGAATTGAAGAGATCAAAAGTGTGCCGCAAAGCTGGCAGGGGTGATAATGGTTGGTCTTTGAATGAAGAAAAAGAAAGAAAACCAACCGATGAGTACAGAATTCCAATTTGAAAAGATTAAAATTATTTTTAGATTCGATTAATTGAAAGCTGAATTAATACAGAGGCATCTTCCATTCATGGATATAATATAAAGCAGCCAAAAAACGACCATTTTAAAATGTTACGCACAGAGATAACTCCAATAAAATTGATGAGTAATTTTTTTTAAATAAAAACGATTAAACAAATTAACATACTACTATGACATACCTTGGAACCCCCATGGTCTTTTCAATTGTTCACTGTTTCGTAAATTTGATAAAAAATGGCAAATATTTTACATGTTTGTTTTGTTAGGATATGGAAGAGTATAAATAAAAGCATATCTTACTAGAAGTACTCGTTTTAGTCTCTTCAACCACAAGGCGTTTAGTTTACCATAATGTTTCTTCTTTAAATTTTGTTTTTATTCTTTTTCAGTGTATCAAATTTGATTCATTTACAGTTCAAGACAATTTGTTTCATCTCAAAATTCGATTCGAAACAAAAAAACAAATTAAATCAAGCGTGTGCCTGGGAATTCCCAACCGATATCGTTAACGGGCTCAAGCAAATCAGTTCATTATCTTTCACCTTCTTGTTGCTATTTATCTGCGAACATCAACAACAAATCTCAAAACAGCTCGAAGAATGATGCAACAAACGTTGTTCAATATCATCTGCAATTATGTAAATACGCCCGCAATAAATCACCGTGAAATACTACACATGCTCCTACGGTGGTGGATTACTAACTCGCGAGATCTAATGTCCACCCCGCAATCGACCACTCTTGCACCAAAGTCGGGCAACCATGAATGTCACCGGTGACAATGTCGCCGCGATCCATTGCGGCGCCATGTTTACAAACCAAACAATCCGGAGCGTTCAGAAACCACTTAAAACACCAACACACGAACACTAGCTCTAGCCGTTTGCGTCTTTCTCGTTTCAGTTTGCATTCAACCGAAAACTCTTCACTTTGGGGAAAATCGTAAAAAAGAACACTTAACAGTCAAACGTGACAAAGAAGTAAGAGAAAAAAAAGTGTAACTAAAGTCGCCGAGCACCATGAAAGAGTTGAACCGATTTGCGTGAGAGTGTAACATTTATGCTTGAAAAGTCTTCCGCAATGGCACGGGAGGGTTTTTCTTTCGGGTGCGGTGGGAGTGGGATGCTAGATGCCGACCGTGGTACGGGAAACGATTTGAATTCATTTGATTCATTCACTTACGAATACGCGGCAACCGAAAATAATTTGCTGTCCACCAGCCGACACCATCGAAGACGGTTGGGATTGTGTGTTTTGTGACTCGGTTTTTTCGAGGTTGGCGACGACAAAAGAATGGATTTAGATTCACTTTCGGCTACAGCAAATTAATGTAACGCCGAAAAACTACCACGTCGGAAACCGCCTTTGGATGGGAGTGAGTTAAGGAAAATCACACAAACACGCAAATGCAGAACAAACACTACTAGTAACGATCGAAACGTAAGACGGCAAAACCGCAGAATGCGTGGCGGATTGCGCGCGCGCTCGCGTCTTCCGACGAGAAGGGGTCGTAAATCTTGGCTTAATTTAAAGACTTGAGGCCGCACTTGTTTTGAATAAATTACTGACCCGCTGCAGATGACGAAGATGATCCAACGGAACGGGGAGATGAGTTCGCACGCCGCAAAAGTGCGAGGGCGGATTAAGCCAGCAGCGATTGCCTCGTAGGGACTGGGCCGGGTGTGATTAATTATAAAATATTTTCATTACCCACATTACACTTGCCGGTCGAGGTTTCTCTTGTTGCGCCGCGGAAAAACCGGCCCGCGTTTGGAATGCTCTGGCCCTAAGACACCAAAAGGGAAATACGGTGGGTGGAAATGACGGAAGTAAACGGAAGATGGGTCCATTGGTCTTTCGCGAACGAAGCAAACTGGATGGAAGATATAAAATAAAATAACTCCACTTGGCGAGCGCCGTGAGAAAAAGTCTATAAAAAAGGAAAGTACTCCCAACGCGAAACCGATTACGACTTAATTGAAAATCGATGAAATCTCATCCCAACCGGGGTGGAGAAAAATTGATTTCGCACACACACACACACACATTCAGGCCCGGGTGCATTGCGGTGGTGATTAATTATTAGCTCACAAGACACTCGAGCAAATTGAATGATTTGGTTGAAATCGAAAGCACGTCCATCCGCTGGCTTAAGCCCGAGCTTTGAAGGCTGATTAATGAAGAATCTCCCAACCACGCAGTTTTTCTTCGCCGGGCAAGGCGTGACCACTTTTAAATACCGAAACCCTTGAGCATGATTGATTTATTGTGAAAGCTCGCTAGGATTTCCACGACCCTTCGAAGGCATGGTTTATCGTCCGGCGCGCGATGTAGATGGATTTTGTTCGCAAATTCTTCCGGAACCAGCAGGACAGGTGTTTTTAATGCGAATCAAATTGTAAACAGCTTGTAGAATAGGAATCGAATTATTTTTAATTGACAAGGGTGAGAAGAATATAATTTTAAGCAAATCTTTAGTGACTGGGAAAAGCGATCAACTCAGATCAGTTAACACCGATAAAATATGATCTTTGCTGTCTGATTAAAAATTTGAAGCAGTTGTTTGGTTCAAAGTCACTTAAAAAATATTTAGAAAGAAAGCCTCTTTTGTTGAAGAACACGAACATTGATAGAAATATTGGAAGCAAAATATATTATGACCAAAATCGTCGTAATAACTTATCGTATTATTGAAAAGTTCTCAATATTTTGTTTATATTAAAGTCAGGAAGTATTGTAAGTCGAGTCAATCAATTGTTTGAGATTAGATCTGTCGTTGAAATAAAAATTCAAAGTCCTCGTGATGTAACATACATAGTTAGTTCAAATCAATGCAATGAAAGATACAAACTTGAAAGAGAAATTCAATATTCAAACTCAGCAGATACGCTATCGAAACACCATCTTTAGTACATTAAGAGCGTATGCAACTTTAATTTGATTTCGTTTAAAATACCCTAAATGCATTAAAAACCCTTGGCAGACGAACTCGTCTAGGAGTTTTTATCCTCACTTAGCGCACATTCACTTCAAGTGGCGGAGTAAGAGTTCCCGCGTTTCGCCATCGTCAGATAACTTCTTAATTAAAACATAACAACCCGCGTTTCATCGGCGACTCCACTCCGGCCGGGGGTTTCTTAGTCAACTTTTTCATCCACCTTCGTCCTTCGTTTGCACCGAGGAAACCAGGGAGAACATGGTGCTGAGTCCCGGTGCTGAAACGAACTGCACCCGCTGCTTTTTCGAACTCAGCGGGCTTCAGCAGGACTCGGCCAGGATCTTCGAGAGCTCGAGAAGTTCTGAGATTTATGGTCACCGGAATTGTCGGTCCGGGGCCGAACGCAACAGGCTGATCCGTCCGTGCGCCGTTTGCCGTTTTGCATGGGCAGTACTTTTTTCTGCTACTTCGCAATCCCTTCGGAACCGTTGAGTCAAAAATGAATAATGGCCGGTAAGGAAATATTTCATTTTCGCCTACCTCGAACGTTGCACCGCGGTTCGCTGGTCATCGCCACTGGTTCATGTACCATTCCATCCCCAGAATGTGTCAATAAAACGAAGGAATCTATCTATCGAAACCTTGAACCATGCTTCCCGGTGAGAAACAATAGAAATAATTTCGGTAAACCGTGCCTAACCGGGTCAGACCGTGGTCGGGCTTTTTTGTTTTAAAGTCATGACTGTTCGATTTTGATGGTGTTGTTTTTTTTGTTCACGCGTTTTTATGGCTTTTTTGTCATCCCCCAGCCAAGGACGAATCGGTTGGGGCGGTGAGGAGGGCTCAGCGGAACGGAATGGAATCCAATTGTTTCCACGGATGACCGCTTCAAATTTACACTTTTCCGGACACTTGGGATTCTCGGAAGGTGAGCTAGGATAAAGGGTTCGAGACGCAAAGGTTCCGGACGATGTGACCCCCCTCACCCTTCGCCCTCCGCTTTCGACTGTCAGAAGTCTCGCTCTAAGATCTTTGAAAGAGGCAAACGGTGACAATTAGCTAGCTTTCGAAAAAAGGGTAAAATTTCATCAAAGAAATGGGATATTTTGAATGGCGTGATATTTCACCATATCATTAATCATCCTTAAAATTGTATATTTTTATCGCGCAACCTTTATTACTTTCATCCAACTAGACTCGTAATGTAGAAGCTAGATTTGTTTGTACAATTACTTTTAAAAAGAAATTCACTTTACAAAAAATCCATTCTTCGTATGTTGTATTCCTCTATAATGTTTTTATTTCAACACTGTCATAAAACATGCGTTACATTTTAGAGAACAACTTTCTGAGACATTCGGGAAGAAAAAGTTTAAAACCCGAAATCTGATAAAAATCTCTGCTTCTCGTAAATTATAATATTATTCATAAACCACTAACTGCACAAAGAGAGATAATTTCATCTGTTTTGAAATCATCACTTCCAGTTTAGTAAAACAAGTAAAAAAACACCAAAAACATACATTAAACTACTTAACATGCATACAACTAACTCAACATAACTTTTCTTCTTATTATATTAAGCGTTGTGACATGTAAACCAATTCATATCGACTTGCACATCTTAGTTCTTTGTTGAGATTTGTTTGGTATTATTCATAGTTTCTTTATTTGACAAATTTAAGTTTAACAGAATTGTTCCATTTGTTGGTGGTGAGACAGAATTTTTGTTGTTTTGCCCACATGCTTTGTTTATAACTTTTGTTGTGTTCGTTATCGTAATCAAGTGCAATATTATACAAAGCTTTTATGAATAATTCACATACAATTAAAAGATAATGATTATATTTTCTCTAAAACAAAATGCCTTTCATGAATTTTACGTTCGTTTAACGAAGTTACTTCTTTTAAATCTGGAATATCATAACTTTTCATATGCTGCTTCCAAAAGGACCTTTTCATGTCTCAACCAATGAAAGAAGGATTTATTAAACCAGTTTCAATTCCCGGTTCTCACATTCTCGGTTCTCACATTCTCGGTTGCAGAAATATAAAAACAGAAACGTTGGAAGAGAAGAAGGAAAGAAATAGTATAAACACTCCCTGGACCATTACCACGTCGGCCTGGTGCGGCTGCATGTGACACCCGAAGAATGAAAATAAAGCATAAATAACGCCACATTGCCATCACTTACGGGTAACAAATATGAAAACACGCTTGAACTTCAACCGGAGATATTAATTTCCGTTTTATTGGTGCATTTATTCATCGTCTGGGAACCGGCACCACTAACCAGGCCGGGGTTTTTCTTAACGACCACCCCGAGCAAACTGTGGGATGGGGAGTGGAAATGAGTGCACCAGAAAGAAATGGCCACCGTCGAAACCGAGGGAAACTGGACGGGGCGCACTGGGTAATCGGCCTCGGTGTAAGATAATCTCGGCAGATCGCACAGGAGGCAGCTTAATCGTATCCTCCAAACTACTACTCGCCAACGAACCGCAGAAGCGGGTGTCTGGCCCTCCGGTGCACTCACTCTCGAGGTGCATTTTGCATCGCCAGCCAACAACAAATTGATCACATTCATTAAAACCGTTTAATAAAAGAAAATCGCTCTCCAGCTCCTTGTGTCGATCGGCTGGGAGGAGCAGAAGGAGGAGGTGTAGAAGGAAAGCGGCTACGGCTGGTTACCAGGAGTGGCGGTGTTGATGATTTATCCCCCATCGAAGTCCAACTGCGCTCGTTACGACAACTGGGTGGCCCATTCATGAGAGGGTACATGCAATCCTGATGCAACAATGTTCTCTCGGCGCGCGCGTTTTTGCATACAACACCTTGTGTGGTGCCGGGGGAAAGCCGGAAGCGGGGAAGGAAAATCGATTCCGATTCCAGCGAACGTATCTCATCTCGTTTGTCGTGAGCAGGAGCCTTAGATTGTGATAACAGTTCGTTAAGGAGCTGCTTGTGCATGGAAGCAGATTATACTGAGCGTGCGTCCGTTCCGTTTCTACTGATGAGGGCGATGAAGGTGACGTTCTGGGTGATCTAGACCCACTGTGAGAACGTGTATAAGGATGGACAAAATGGGAAGCTTACAAGGTGTTACAAATGAAAGTTACTGTATGGAAATTATACTAAAGCTACTTATTAAAGTTTTGGTGAATTCAACAATATTTTGAAATAATTCGATGTCGTTTTAATTTTATCTTAAATATCCTCATTCAAATAAAACTTTCCATAGCCTTCAAAAAATTGATCAACCAAGTGCTTATGAAATGTTCAAAAAATGATTCCAAGAAATATTAACCCATCACAACTCAAAGCTCTGTATGATTCACAATCCGCTGTCCACCCACTTTCTCACAATGATCCACTCAAACGGCGACGACCGTGGATATGTACACGCAAATTGGACGCCATCATCTAGCCATCACTTGCCCGTAAAGGTAGCGGTTTTCCCCTCAGCCCTTCGCGGGAGCCCCAGAATCGGTCGGAAAATCACCATCATTTCAAGCGGTTCGTTTACTACAGCTTGACGGGTTTGCCAACATTGTACGGCGTTACCGAAACCGTGCACCGTAAAAGAAGGATTGCTTCGGCGGCTTTGCCGAGTGGCACACCGTGCGTAGGATTATGTAACGCCTCCACCGCTTTCCTAGCCCCACCCCTCCAGTTGTGAGAAGAATCTAGGATGGTAGACTCAGGACGATCCGTCCTTGCTTAGGATGGATAATCACGTGAGGAATTTGCACCGAAAAACCCTCCCGACGATGACACGTGTCAACGTGGTTGCTCAAACCGCCGTGACGAGGGGATATCGAGAGTGATTATATTTTGATTTCTGCTCGTCAGTCTTCTCGGAAGGTAGATTGGCCCGCGGGGTTACGGTACGGTACGGTCTCGATGCGACATATGATGTTAACTATACCACGGTTTAGGATTTGTGGATTGGAACGAAAACAGTTTCAGACAATCCTTGTCCGCAGAGACTTTCGATTGCATGTGAATTCAGTTGATAAATAATAATCGAAAGAACTTAAATGGGAAAATAAATACAATTTCATGTTCTAGAACGTATTTCTCAAGACCAACCCTTAGAAATGCTTATCTCTATTTTACCAAGAGAGTAGTGGAAAGAGTGTTGTTTTCTGTCCGGTGTAGGAATTGAGCATTTTATAATGAAACACACACAGGTTATTTACACTAACGCATCAGGTAAAGTATGGAGTGTTTGTAACAAATTCTAGAGAAGAGCTTGCCCAAGTGAATTTCTTTAAGGATAAGATAAGGTTATGAATCATAAAACAGAATGCTTGATGTTAATTGTCCAAGTATAAAATTACTTTGATTGGTTGTGTTTTTATTGGTCATTATAACATTTCTTCTATCTTTATTGTATTAAATAGAAATAATACAACCCCCCCTCCCCCCGCAACAAAACGCCGACAATGCACCAAATATGATTCAAAACAGAACTCGTATGCGTTAAAGCTTGCGAAAATTGTATTTGATCAAAATTATTAAATATACTGAGTTCAAAACTTCGATGTTAAAACAGAAGTTTTGACTCTCAGCTCAAAGAAAATTTTAAAACTTGTGACTCAAGAGTATATATAAAAATCATATACGTAACGAAAGCACTTAAAACACAGAAAAGTTTATCGAATATTTTTGTTTGAATCAGTCAAAGGTGTAAGTAAACGTTAAAACATTTAGTTATTATCGTGTATTCATAAAATATTTATGTGTTTACCAAGTTTTTCATACTTTTTTTAGTTAACGACTAAAAATCAACCATACATCACAACTCGATAAAGAAACAAACTACCTCCTCTTCCGAAACACATGTTCTTAAAATGGAACTGAAACCAGTCCAAAGCGCTCAAGAACCTGTCAGAACCAATATCGCTTGCTATCGTCGGGGGTGACGAAAAACGCTGACAAGTCGGTGTCATTTGCGCAATCAACACTTTTCCATCTCATTTCGGCCTCCGATGTAGACAAATCGTTCCGCTGAGTGCATGACAATACCGCGTTTGACAACAACTTGGCGCAAGGAAGTCAGTCACGGAAAGAAAGAAACCTTCGAACCCCAAGCAAACACAACAATGTCGACCCAGTCGTCGTTGTCGATGACTGATGCTGTGTTGATGAGAATGATATTTATGAAAACGCCAATCCGGGGTGAAGAACAAAAGACTCAAGAGTACGGAACTTTGAGTCCATGTGCATTCGGTCTGGAATGTGGCATCGTAAAAATCGAACCAATCCATTTCCCAGTCGACCACTCACGGCTCCATTAGTCATATTGGCCTCCAACTTTCCGGACCCGGTCAGGGGAGAGTGTGCAATAATTTCTGATTAATTTATATCTCCCATTTATGGCGGTACCCATCGGGGCGAAGCTGTAAATTCTAATTTCATCTTACAAAACAATCCCTCCACGGACTCCATCCGGTGGATCCGGTGCAAGATTCTGTTTATCCTGGCGCCTTTCGTCCCCTCGTACGAAGTCCTGTTTTTTTCTTCCTTAGCAAGTCAGATTCTTTCCTCTTTCCACAGCAAAACTGCACCGGAACGAGGAATGTGTGTTTGTGCGTTTTGGGGAAACTTTTCTCTTGATTTTTTATTACCTCGCGCGAAACAAAAAGTGCAAAACCATGTGCCATTTTAAATTGGTTTAATTTATTCCACTTTTTCGTTGCTGTTTTCGTTTTTGGTTTCTGCAGCTCAAATCTTGTTGCCAGGTTTGGCCGTCTGGTCGCTATTAAGATCTAAGGCATTACCCCGAAGGCCCATACATTAATGGTAAGATTTCCGTCTTCTCGAGAGAGGACGAGAGAACTGGAGTGATGCATTCAGCTTACTGCTGGCCATGCGCACGATTATGGAGGACTCTTTTGTTGAATCTATCGATTTCTAGATCGCTCAACGTAGAACGCTGAAAAGAATCGCTAAGAAGTCCTGCTCGGGTTCGAGGACGCTCTTTTCTGGTCAATAAGTCATCCATGCCCTCCCCGCGAAACGGATGAAGTCATGCGTCCGGCAAGCGGAAGCACTCCGCCGGGGCCCGAACAAAGCGGCCCAAGGAAAAGAGTACGCAAACGACGGCGTGAAAAGGTTTCCGCGAGCATCCGTCTGACATTGATTGATCTTCACCAATCGTGCGTGCGTGTGTGAGCGGGTATTATGTGTGGTTATGTAAACGACCAGCGGAAAGTTCGGCTGTTGAAAAGAATTAGACACATCATCGTCGTCGGCAACGGGAAGCTGGTGCTTTCCGGGAACCGGGTGCTCTCAATCGCTGAATGGAAATCCTTAGCAAACAAAAAATATAAGTCAAACTCTGTCCTCCCGGGGATGGTAAGAAGAATTCCGCTCAATCAGATCCTCCAATCCGGCTCGAAGGGTGAAGCTGCCTACGGCGGGTATTTCCTTTTAAAACATTTTTGGTTTGAGTGTTTATTTTGATGTATCAGCAGCCATCTTCCCTGCCCGACCAGTCCGATCGCTCCGGAAATCTTAATTGATTGATGGCGGATAATGTGTGAGCGATCACGATGGCCACACCGAGACGATGTGCTGAGACAGTTTTTTTCGTCGTACCCGAAAGAATTCGATGACAATTTTTGGGAAAGAAAAGTGTTACGATCGATCGCACCTTGGGAATCACTGGCCGTTCGACATGAATCATGTAGGAAAAATGTTGCCCTCGTTTAAAAAATAAATCCAACAGCAACCCTTCGAGTGTCCTTGCATGCGTGCCCTTTCGAGTGTGTGTGTGTGTTTGCATGCATGTGCGTCGACGGCAGACATTCGTAGCGAAAGGGGTTAAATCGACTTGTCGGCAATTATTTATTGCCCTTGCTGAATTGCTGAATTTCAATTGGCTTCTTGTTGTCGGTTCGGTCAGTCTCCGGTATTCATTTGTTAAACGACGTTTGTCTGAGCTGACCAGGGAGAGGTCAGTCAGACGAACCCAAGGCGATCCCGAACGCTCCCAAACGCCGGTAATTGATGGGCCCGAGCAATGCTCCCAGCCAATATTCAATATTTAAATTCAATCAAAAAGGTAAACTTATCCATTCCAAACCGGAGCTCGCACTGCTCCTTAGTTCTTGGACGCTCGCATCCTGCCACTTTCCCGGAATATCTTTGTTTAAATATCAAATTTGTAGCACAGGAAGCTCTGGACTGGGGGGGTTAAGGTTACCCCATCTTTTTCAGCCCCGGATCTTCGTCTGGCCGGGTGGAGAACTTGAGCATCCGAAGCAGATATTCTTGACCGCCTCTTAGAGGGCGAGTCGCCACCGGCCAGTCCGGAGGTAAATCAATTGAAATGTATTTGAATAATGGCAGAAGTCAATTATCTGAACCCTGCTGAATGTAAATCAACTAATCAGTTTGCGTTTCTTGGTAGCACCGGCCGCTGGCCGAAGGATGCACATTAAATAAATACTTCGGGACTTTTTTCCTCCGCTAAAACGCTGCAAGCGCATGGTGTCTGTGGATCGCTGGTGAATTTGCACAGTAGGCCGTGCGGAAGATGCCTTTTGAATGCTAGGGGCAGCATCTAACTGCTGCGCCCACAATGCACAGTGGGTTTGGCGTGTTCTATAAGGTCTCATATTGGAAATGGTTTGATAACTGTATAAATCTATACATCAGGTAACATAAGAAAAATACAACTGAAAAACAAGAACAAGAACGTCCCTGAAATAATTTCTCATTTAAAACAAAGCAACTTATTTTGTATTAAATAAGTTTGATGAAAACTATTTTATTTTTCATTCCTCACGCTGCATTATTTATTTATTAAAAAAACGTGGACACCAACATCTAGGTTCTTTTACTTGGCATTAAATTTAAAATCATCTATTTTAAAATAATCCCATTTCTTGAAGTTAGTAGAAGATGCACCCTGACTACCATCGATATGAAAACCAAACTTTCAATTAATCCCGATGTATTGGTTTTCTTCACTTTAGGTTTTCCATAAAATGAGGAAATAATATAGTTGTATTAATTATACCACCATGTTATAATTAATACAACTATATGTAATATGAAGTTACTTATATTTTAATATCTGATCGAGATCGAGCATCAGATTTTAAATTTCTTTAAAGAGGGTCCAGAAAGAGTTTAATTGTTCTTTACTTTTTAGTGTTTTCATGCATCTTCGCGTACATCCTCGCGCTCACTTTTCTGTCCATCTTCGTCCTCACAGTGCCACGGGGCGTCTGCATCGATGTCTTGAAGACGTCGGGAGTCTTGAGCATACAATCTGCCCACCGGGCGAATCCGACGGCTTGTTAGGTGAACGCTTGGCCCCAGCTTGACCCTTCGGTTCGCCCCTTAATCATATACATGTTGTTCAGTATGTATCGTAGATAACCGTACAGCTTACTGCAAATATTCAAACACAAGCGCACAGGCACATACACCGACGAACACATAAACTGTCGATATTTATGCTCGTCTCAGACAGCGGCCGAGGGTGGATCGATGCTCGATTCGCGTTTTTGCACACCACCACTCTACCGACCCGGTGCAGAGGCTTGGCTTTCTCACTTCCTGTGCCGGGATTTAAGGCGGGTCGCCGACGCCGAGCGATACAAGAAGGCAAACTTTGGCCACTAAGACGGACGTAACGGCACTTGGCCACGGTCTGGCGAGCGGACAAGTGAGGAAGTATAAATGTTCTACAAATAAACACACAACTATAAATCGTTTGAACAAATATAGGAACATATCTATAAATATGGGAACGTAATGCGTCCGGGGATTGGCATACGGCCACGACGAGAGCGAAACAGTGATGAATAAATGAAAACACACACCGCACCGAATTTTCATGCGAATGTGTTTTTCACGGCCCGCTGGAATGTTATGAGTCACTTTTCTCTTGGTATGGTTGCGTTTGACTAACCTCATTTAAATTTTTTTTGTAATAAATTCAATGTAAATACGAAGATAAAACATTATTGAAAAAAAAGTTCAAGTAGATTCATTAATTCAAACATTGACAAAGGAAAACGGAATAAGAAGCTAAAGAGATTTGCAAGTGAATGTCGAGCATGTAAAAATGGAGAATTAAATTCATAATTTAAAATTTTCAAAACCATTTTTCCGTTAGCCATTGTAGCAGACTCTTTCCCGAAAATGCTTCCGCCAGTTGTAAGTTGTTGATGAAAGAAAACGGACGGAAAACACAAACGACTAAGAGTCGTAGAACAAACGAAGCTCCAGCTATTCCCTCGGGAGTACCACCGTACATTTTCGACGTTCATTTTACGACGATTGAAGAAAGGGTTGTTGCTTTCCCGGCGGTAAGTACCAAGCGGAAGGTTGCGAAGGGGATGCAAACATCCTTTGCCATCGACGTCCTGTTGCCCCCATGTCCTGCAGCCCAGCCTTCTGGCAGAAGTATCGAGCCGAGAGTTGCGCCCGGGATCAGGAACAAACATATCGATGAATATGTTCACCTCTCCGGTGCGGTTCCGTGTGTAGGTTTTATTTATGCTGCACAATAAATATGTTATCGGGCGCCAGGTAAGGGAGCCCGGGGAATTGAAGGCTCGAGTGTGTTTGTTGGATTCTTTTTCCTTCACCCCCTCCCGTCCTGCAGTTGCATTTGCAAAACGGATGCATTGCGAATCGATGTTCGCTCGTACACGTCCCCGGATGGTGGGTCGCTGATAACCGCTGACCGAAAATGATGATGATGCCCTCGATGGGACACCTCGTGCAGAGTTCGCGCGCCACAGGGCCACTGTCGACCCAGTCGGGTAACTTCCGAACCCGATGGATGTCAAACGATTTATGCAAAAAAGCATAAGCAAATCGAATGCAGAATGCTAAGATAATCGCTTGTAATGCAAATTTATTCCCGCACTCCTCCGGACATCGTTATTGCCTCGGTTCGTCCCGGCGAGGGGTTCGAAGGTAGGCCAAGGTAGGCTTTTGACAAACCATTACTCTTACAACGCTTACAGCGATGACGACCCTTCGAATGTCGACCCATACCGACGATGCTTGAAAGCATGTGTAGCATAATCGATTGGAACTAGTCCGTCAATCGTGCGTCCATCCTCGGTCGCGCTCGAGGACCATCATCGCATACCATCAGCACTATCATCATCATCATCATCCTCACCATCGTGTTCGTCATCATAAGCACCCACGACCTGCAGGATGCAGCTGCAAAAACTTTCTAAACATGCACGCACACGCGCCTCGTTAGGATCTCCCGGGATCGATGCTCCGGCGAGGGCCATATTTGCCAAACAAATCATATTACATACAATGAGCAATTCATTTATGCTAAATACGTCAAGGCCGAGAGGCACAGGAAAGGCTGCTGGAGCTGCTGGGACGAATGAGGGATAACATTTCGATCATTGGGTTACGACATATGTCCTTCGGCGTGAATGTAGTCGCCATGTTCCATATTGCAAGCGATTCGCTGCAGGTTATCGGTCAACGATTCTATGGGAAAAACTCTATTCTTTTCAAAATCGATCACCAGTTTTCATTGGAATATGGTACTGAAAATTTTTATTTTTCGAGCAAAAGCGATGAAATCAAACGTTAGTAAATTTTTTCTAAGCATAAACCCTATATTCAGTAGCATTTCTAAAATAAATGTGATTAATACGAAATAATTACCATTTAAACACCCCGACAATCCTTACCATAATCACAGCAACGAAATGATAGGTAACACAATTTAACATTCAAATATCGAGTTCGTTCCAAGAACAGCGATATGAAGTTATAATACATAACTTGAAAGAAAATTGGCCTGGAGATAAAAAAAAATCCGTTTTCACATAAATTATGGCATTAAAACTCAATATTATCGATTCATAATCACAACAACAAATTTTTAATAATTTTTCTGAATTAAAATATGGCTTTTGACATTATTTTATCTTACCAAATCCTTTATATTTCAATTTTAACACTTAGATATTACAATGGGCTTCCGAAGACAATGTTCCTCTTTTGATCATACTGTTCGAAAACCTTAGATTTAACAAAACATCACATTGAACCATATTGGAACTTCATTTTATCCTGGTTTTCAAAACATCAACCACTCTATTCCGTGTCCGGTATCTAACACAGGGATAGTATTTTTCTTCCTAATCTTCTAACAATATCTTAAGTGCTCTAATGTTTTGAAGATTTAAATTCAAAGAAGAATCGAGTTAGATATAAACTTGAACCAAATAATTTAAAAGACTTCGAATAAAACAATTCGTAATTTGAAATCCGCAAATCCGGACTTTTTGTATATGAAACCTATGGCAGTCTCAAAGTATTACAGTAAAATACGCCAAGTTCAAATATAATTTTAAAACAGAAAAATTAAATCAATTACTAATAAGTCCTTTTTGTTTCATGATTATTCCTCCATATAAAAAAAAATTACCTGCATGGCACTAAATTGTGATCATCGAATGTACGGAGAATCCAAGAGTTTGTTTCCAATCGAGAAGTTAGCTATCGTAGCTATCAACACACTTTGGTTTGCTAAAATTCGATAAAAATACGAGAACCTTTTTCATATCTTGCCGTTCGCCAATTACATCGAACTCAAAGATCAAAGCATAGATTGGATTGCTTGCGATACAGAACCGAGCCAAAAAACGACGCCACACCTTGGCTGCGATGCAGACAAAACCCCATCAAGGGCTTAAAGCAATTTTGTATCGAAATTTTTCATCGACCGACCGAAGCGATGCACCGGGTTTACTCGCCATTAGGTGCCTCAGAACCGGGCGATGTCCAGTCGATAATCGTGATTCCGCTTTGACGAAATCACATCCCATCGGAGGAGCGAAAAAAGCAATACCGAACCTGGTTGGAATGTCGCTCGGTTGCAGCGTCGAACGAAATCCTTTCGATCGTTTGGGGATGCCACTTTGCCACCTCGTTCTCCCATTCCGCCCTATTATGGTTTTTTGTTGCTTCACCCCAATCGCGTGCCTTCCAATTGTCACCAGCTCGCTGCGACTCATTTGTCCCGGAATTGCATGTACGTGAGCGGCACACACACACACACACTCACACTCGGGGAGGACATTTTTTTTATCACGACCAGATGATTGCGTCTCATCCATTTCATTACAGTTAACACATTCTCCGCTGTAATTTGGAGCATCCTTTGCCGACGTCCGTTTTTGCTCGTATCTGCCCCTCATCTTGTTGATCCCATCGGGTCCGGAAACGGAGCCGCATCGGGATGCTGGGTGTGGACTATTTTTCGATTTGTGCAAAATTCCACACCGCAATGCCAACCATCGCAACGCGTACAAATGGCCAACGGGAAACGATGATTACAGTCTCCTGCATTTTTTTTCCGAACCGTTCAAAGGTTGCTTGCTGCTCGCTTCCATTTTTTTGTTCAATGTCCACTCTGTGGTCACTGTAGAAATGCCGACGATTTTGTACCCTACTCCCCGAGGGTTTCGGATGCCGTCTGATTCTTGGAAAAGCGACGGGTTTTCCCCGGCCTCGGTGGATGTTGATCGCTTTTATATTTCTGCTCGTCATTTAGGGACGATCTTTTTGCGATGGTGTGATTATCGCGTTCGTAGCCGAAGCTTTGAAATTATCTTTTAAAATAGCTTTAAATGGACAAAACTCTATATTTGAATTCAGTAATACCGCTTGAGCAACTAGTATATTTTAAATGAAATTTCTTAACTGAAATTGTTTTGAAAGATATCAAAACATGTCACAAAATACTGGTTATCAAAGACGGACAAATTCTTGATTCGTTCAGAATTTTTCCAACATTCACAAGTCCTAGTGTGCAATGGGAGATTCATTACCTGGAACCGTCCCTTCCGTTGCCACAATCGCAGCGGATGGATCGAATGCGGACCGAGGGCAAATGTTACACTTTCAACTGGTTGGACATTCTTTCGCCACGTGACGTTCTTGGCCAATTTTCCTGGGCGACGTAAAGTGTCCTTCGACGAGCGGCATCGCAATCGCATTTAACGTTCATCGCAAAACACAAACGAATTCAAACGGATTTCTATCGGAAGGGATGGTTGTTTTTTGGTGTCCTGGACTCTCGCCCCGTGGAGTCATCCGGTGGGGTTTGAACATTCCATTCCCTTTGCCATCTTAGCGCGAAATATAAAATCGCACTGGGTTCGTTTTTGTTTTACGAGTTGGCTTTGTCATACCTCCACCGTGATCCAGCTTCGGACGCCATCGTACAAGCCTTTTCGGCTTACTTGCATACCAATATGGACGTGCATTTCCATCCCAGGGACTTGGTGGGTGCCTTTTTTGTTTTTGTTCTGCACCTCGAACAATTTTTACGGTCCTTTGGATTTTGGCGATGGGTTTTCGAAGTTGGCTGGATTTACGCAAACCGAACTGAAAACCGTGTGAACGGTTCTTCGGTGTGCTTAGACGGAAAGGAATCGTTTGGCCTTTTTTATGTTTTGCTGCTGCTTCCACGGTTTTTGCCCATTTTTGAAGCCAAGCCATCATTTTCTTGCTTGCTGCACTCTGCACTCGCAAGGATTTATTTTTTTTTCGCTTTTTGATCCATCCCAAACGACCAATGAAGGCGAAAGTTCGACGAAACAAAATTGGCGAGAAATTTTTGTCGCCTTTTGCGCGAAATGCAACAACAGCCGGGCGCAAGATGGTGGAGGGCATAAAAAAACCGGGAACGATCGAACCCAACCTCGAGTCCCTCGGCTTCCAAATGGCATCGTCAACGAATGGACGAATTGTTGCAATAGTTTCGATACGATTCGCCATCCTTCCTTCATCTAGCGGTGCTGGTTTGGGAATGCTTTTTCACGTCGTGTCGCTGAACTGAGTTAGTTTTTTTATTGTTGTTTCGTTTCCTCTCGTATCTCGTAAGTACTTTGGCGAGTGTTCAATTTTCACTCTTATTTGGAAAATGCTCCACATTCTTTTGTCGCCTTTGATGGTGGGTTTTCATCTCCCTCCGCTCATCTTATCACTCAAACTGTTGCAGAGCGGACACATTTTATTCGGCACCGTGTGATGGTTTACAAATTGGACGCTGTTTTCGGCTGGAGAATGGCAAAATGCAATTTTGTGGCGTGCAGGAGATAAAAATTAAAATAGTTTTCATTTCGACCGGATATGCATGGCATGGATTCGTTGTTGGTTCGCAAATAGTTTCGAAACAAACGAATGTAATTTACGGCAGAATTTCTGTTTGCACGATTTATGATATTCTGGAACAGAACATCAATACAAAAAGGAACAAAATAAAATGTTAATAAAATTTACGCGCAAAAGAAGCGATATAAACAAGTTCGTCATTTCTGATTGTTTTGCAATATGAGAAAAAAGTATCATAACGATTTAAAACAAAATTAAACCAAGAATAGTTTTGCTTTGAAAAATTTGATTATCATAGGAATGCAGAGTAGTAAAGCATTTAAATCAATAGTTTTCGACCAATTCATAAGTGTCTATTTTACTATCGCACTTTCGTTGAATAGTGATCATAGTTGAAAACTCACCATTAGTTAAAAATAAGGAAATCCTTCCCAACTTAAGTGTAATGATGTTACTCCAGACGATTAAAATATTTCGTAAATTATTATAATATTTCAAACATCTTTAATAATAATGGTAACGACTAAAAAAGCAGTATAGTCACTACATTGAGTGTCGAAAGTTTTTAAATGTGTTTTTACTGTGAAATTTTATTATGGAACTATTTAAAAAAAAGACATTTTTGATTTTGAGTGGCCGAAATCTTTTGAGTAAGTCCATTTTTTTAATTTAAAATAAATTCTACAGCTTTGATTATTCCTATCTTCATCCTTTATTTATATTTAAAAAAAGTACTTAGGATCTATTAATTTTGATTTTAAAGGTTCCCCTGAAATACACACATTAGCAGCAGATTAAGCATTTTCAAAATCGTTGGCTTTAACTCACATGAATGAAAGAAGTCCATTCTTTTGATTCGCATACTGAAACTTCGTTCAATCGTAATTGATTGCTCAATTATGTGCACCAACATCTGCCCGGATTCTTTATGCTCTCCATTTTAAATTCAATTGCACTCGACTAGGCAATCGAAGTGCACTTTTCATCTTCCGTACCGTATGCTGTCAAATGGTGCATGAAATTTCCCTACCAGCAACCAATATGCATCTGGTTGGTTTGCAATGTTTGCCTGAACGTTTTTACCCACCCTCGACAAATAGAGCGACTTTAAATTTACCGAAGGATAATGATTTTTAAGTTCGTTTTGAAAGTATTCAAGCATCGTCTCGGAGTACTTTACGAAATGGTTTAAACAGAAGAACCGAAGGAAATGCGCTTGAGTGCAAAAACACTCAGTGGTAAGAAAATCGTCCACAATCTTAATCAAAATTAATTAAAGTCTTCTTCCGACAGCTCCATCCGGTGTCCATTGGGACCAATTATTGGTCGACCATATCCTCCCATCCACCTTTACCTGCCCTGCAGCTCTCGTCCGTTGAACATTTCGTTTCACAAACACTCTTGCGAAGACACATGGGAGACGAATTAAATTTTATTGCCAATTGCAATCGATCGATGGAACAAAAGCATAAGACGACGAGCGAAGACTTGGGATTCTGGAAACCCTTTTCCTCGTCCATCCAGAACTGAACCAGCCCGCTTTGCGGTCGTAGTAGATAAACGGACTCCCGACAGACCGACCGTGTCGCTCTTGTATCACATTATTTTGACAGCTCCGGACGGGTTTGATGCCGTTTGTCCAGCTTTTCGGCGGCCGGGAAGGGAACTCGATTGCCAAACTTATCGCTCCCAGCCGATCTCGAGCGGTCGATCCGGCATTCGTCGGCGCATATATTGATGGTCCGGCCATTCTTTACGAGCCGTGTACGACATATGTTTTCACAACGACAAGCGCGTCCTCGATCGAAAGGCGAAAATGGATTAACGCCGCGAAACCGAACCGAAACTCCGTTCGATACCTCGATCCTCCATCGAAGGACCTTCGTTACCTGTTGTCGGGCACGAGAAAAATTCCCCCTTTTATCTGACAAACTGGATCACCTCTTTCGGCGTTTGCAACCGGTCCGAGCTGACGATTTTAAATCAATTAGATCTCTATTTTCCGAAAACGAGAAGGTGTATCCCTCGGGTCTTGTCTGCCTCAGTTTTCCGATTACAATCGAAAATCATAAATTTCGAACAATGATCGGCCATAAGGGAAATCCAATATGCCATCCAAAGGACAAGAATTAACTATGTTTAGCTGTTTCCAGCTTCATTTCTTTGTTAAATGGGTTTCGAACGATCCTCTTTTCTCTTCCCCTTCGATGAAAAAAGGGCTTTCAGTTTCGATCTTCGATCCCTTCGATCCTGGGATCCGTGTACCGACGGACACTTGTAACGAATTTGAGTTTTTCCCTTGTTTGTCCGTTGTTTGGAAACCTTCTTTGGTTAAATCCTTCCGAAAAACTTGTCCCGTTTCTGAACCCGTCTAGAAAATCGTTTATTTTGTCCCGGCCCAGCGAATGCCCTCGCCTTTCGAAGGCTTGTCATATGTCGCCCTAGCATTACGATCAGTTTTTTCAACGATCGGAATCGTTCCCGGTTTCCTGGAATCGGGAGGATGGATCCGGGTCGGGATGGAGCTCGGGTTTTGAGGTTTAACACAGTGACCCTGAAAGGATTATAGGATCCCGTCGATGAAATAAAGAAGGAAGGGTTTTGAGGTGATTTAAACATTGAAGTTTCTTTCATTCGTACGCTATGGAAAAAAAAGATCAATATGGTATTGATTGAAAATAAATGTCGAAACTAAATGCATTACAACAGAAACAATGTTTTTAAGGAAGCAAATCCGATAAAAATTTACTTTTACTATGAAATGAACGATTTCCTTTAAATTTGGTTGAAGGCCATATGTATCATTTTAGAAAAAAACAAAGGAGTGATTCATTTCTATGGATTTTCTTACGCGGAACATGATATCGACAGTGACAATATGGTGACGCGTGGGTCTGGAAATTTGATACACTTCCATGTGCAGACGGTACCATGTGCAGCAGCACATTTTTGAATAGACAACATGTTTTCGGGCCAAATTTGGCGAGCAAACATAATGCCAAACAAGCAAAGACATAAGGCACACCGAATAGACGAAGAAGAAACCAATGGTTTATAACCGAGAACGGTTCCTTCTAAGCAGACGGTCCGGACCGATTCGGGATGAAATGGGATTTAGATTAAATCGTGCCGGAGGATCATGTGGCCCGAAACCCGGAAGGCCCCGGAAGGCGAACGGCTTAACATAATTGGAAAGTGGCGAAAATGAGTTAAAACTGCAGAACCACCGCTCACATCTGGTGCACTGATGGAGTCACAAACAGCGTACGTCGATGTGTGGCTTGCCAGCTTTCAGCAACATCAGTCTCGGGCTCGTTGAAACACGAGCACGTTTGAATTATTCGTGAGCCATTGCTTTTTGGATTCGACTTTCGAGTTGGTTTGCACCACATCTGTCAGCCTGCCTCCGCAGCGGGAAAGTGAAGACAAATTCAGGCAAATTTCGCTTAGTTTTCCGGCTGCCATGTAAGATACCCGCAGAGACAAGTTCGGTAAACTCTGGGACTCACGACACCGAAACCGAGCAAACCGTTGGCTCAGGTTGTCATTTTCTTCGGAAAAGTAAACTGAAGTCGGCTGGGTTGGCATGAAAAGGTACACTGCAGATTGAATTCATTAAAAATTGATTGTGTCTGATTGATTTCTGAAGTTCCAGGGCAATTGTCGAAGTTCATGTGAGTTAGAACCGTTGTGAAACTGTGTGTAGCTTCAAAATCAATTTTGTACTTCTTGCATGGAGGCATATTCCTGGGATTATGTTAAGCTGACTTTAAATTATACCTTATTACATAACATATTTCGAAGTGTATTTCAAAGTCATAACAGGTCACCAAAACGTAGTTGTGCTTTTTAAAATAAGGTTTAAAGTTTCTATAAATAAACCATTTCTTAGTTAAAATGCTTTGAAACAAACAGCAATGGAAATTGATAAAAAAAAACGGGTGGAAAATATAAGAAAGATCTTTTCATGGCTAAAGTTATGAGTCAAATATGATTGGTTTCATTTGCTACAAAAAATAACCAATTGGGTTTGAAACATAAAAAGAAAAATTTGCCTTTTCTGTCTACCAAATATTTTGTTGGTTCACATAATACCAAAATTTGGAATAATCTTTACTTTGAAAATGTTAATTTACTTTTTACAAGTATTTTATCCATCAGGTTTAAAGAAAGTTAAAACACATCACTCAACACTCATTCCCAAAAATTTACTCATCTGAAAGCATAATATACCTCAACATGAAAATAAACACGTTAGGATAAACCCGAAACCACTCGCAAGAATGTTGCGGCTCGACTAATAAAACTTTTTACGAAATCAATCTCATTAT
>KE525335.1:504039-553807 GCA_000441895.2 Anopheles sinensis | reverse complement strand
ACAATATTATATTGATTATAAATCTAACGCAAAGTTTCGTTCAAAACCCGGAGCACTGTGTAGCCATTATTTATGGCGCACTTATTTCCCGCCGAACGGTTATTGTTTTGGGATAGCGTGTCGGTCTTGGATACAGTTTTATTTACCCGCCAACAGCAAGACCGACAAGCCCGAAAGCCGAAGTCAATAAGCGCGGCCCTGCGGCTATTTTAAAACAAACCAAATGAAGCTGTTCTAAGACTCTCGGATATCGGATTCCATCGGGGCCGGGAGCATAAACGGCCCTCCCGCCATGGGATGTGTATGCGTATGTAAAGCAATACCAAACATCCAACGAAGAGAGGACCCGGGTCGAGTTGGAGGCGAACCGAAAAACCAATTTTACCTTCGGCTCGTAAAGAAAATAAAATTTTGCACAAATTGGCCAAACCGCGGGTTTCCGGGACCCGCGAACCGTTCATTGGATGGTTGGCGGGTTCCCGGCCGTCCATTATCACTTTTGGCCCTTGGAAAAAATACCCCCATGTCATGGACCTTGGGCAGCATGAAAAAGCATGAAGTACTCGCCTCAACATCGGTTCCAATCAATTTATGTATTTCGTCCTTTCGATGTGGCCTCGAAGCGGTTGGTTTTTTCGGGGGGAATGTTTGTTTCCCTCCATCCGATTCGGACTGATTTATGATCGCGCCGGTCAGTATCCGGTGTTGTTCATGTATTTATGGCACCAACGACCAGGTTCCTCCCTTTAGCCAACCGGACACGGAGCAGATCTTTACCACCAGGAAAAAACGAGTGAAAAATGAAACTGAATGCTCCCAATTACGGGAGAGCTTTGCCAATTGGAAACCGATGATCTGTTTGTGCATTCCAACGGGCAACCGTGCTTGCCAAGGTGAAGCTGAAGCTTTTTCTCATGAAGTACCTCCACTGCAGTTGAATCCGAACCGTTGTTGTACAAGTTATCGAACATGGTGTGGGTGGCCTTAGTCTTTCGAAAAACAGATCAAAAAACCATACTTCGGAAAGGTAGTTAAATGTCTGGTGGAGAGGTCTACTTGTTTTGATGAGCTTTTCGCGGAATCCAAAACCATCACTGTGCGGACGCTTAGGCCATCTTCTGTAAGCGGAAATACGGTACACGAAGGAGAAGTGGTTGGACCGCAGAGTGATGCTTTTAATGCTATTAATTGGTTGCCATTAAATGATTTATACCGCCATCGGGGGAACGGGGCAAAATAAAAAGTAAAACAAGACCGAACCCGGGCCAACCCGGGACGAACGGTGAGCTCGAGACGTTCGAATTGATTGCCGGGACGTGATTCGGTGTGCCTACTTCCCGGGCCAGGGCAGGGACGGGTGTGTGTGTGTGCCAAAAAAGCTGTAGTAAAAATAAAACGGACCCCGGAACGTTATGGGTGGAATGCATGATGAGAAAGGATCGTGGACTTTTTTGTTCTTCCCGCGTCTTACCGATCACTTCCCGAATCACTCGCCTATGGACGGTTACACAAACACACATGCACACACAGAAACATGACAAATTATCCGTGGTAGATGTATAACTTTCTAGCATGTATGGAGATGAAACACACTCCAACGGAGGCAACAACGAGGCAGCTAGAAATAGTTCCCTCGGTCAAAGTTGCGTCAAAGTTTCTTGAAAGCGTTCGAAGGTATGAAAGGAGGTCCATTGCAAAAGCTTCCCTTTTTTGCCTTTTATTTTTGCGAAACCGATGTTTGTGCAAAGATAAAACATGTTTAGCCATTGATTGATTGACGTTGGAGAAAGTACGTGCGCAATGGGGCAGGGAGGCAATTTTTCGTTTGTTGTGGGAACCTCCGTTTGGTGGTGTTTAAAATTGGATTTGCAGAAAACCGAAAAACGGAAGATTGAATCACTGTTTTCCCCCTGGTTCAATTCATACCTCCCAAAATCAGTTAGAACGAAAGCGTTCGGCGTTCTCCAACGCTTTGAAGAGTGCCAAACAGAAACACATATTCCACGTCGTGATTAGTAATCCTTTATCCCCATAACTTATGATCACTTCCCACCTCCCACCCGGGGGAGGCGGTGGCCGCCAAACGAAGATGAACAACCATCGGACGCGTTGCGATATCTGATGGTTGGAATCTCGTCGCAACTCTTCCCACTCTTCCCGCCCTTGTTTGGTCGCCCGGCGGGATCTCGCTTATCAAGATTCGAATGTATCACGACCAAGCGAGTTGGCCGTATCGCGGGCCGCCAATCCGCCGAAACCGTCGTCGATGAGCTGCGAAGCGGCCGAGAGTTATGGAGTTCTATTTTTCAAATGTCTCAAAACTTTGATCGCTCGTTACACGGTGCGCCTCGCACGTTAACGAGATGCGAGCGGCTCGAACAGACGGGATGCGAGTGCGAGGGAAATCGGGGCGCGAAAGTACGTCGCTGGACGACGCGACGTCGACGGGAGTTGGAGTTTCTTTTCCAGAAGATCCTCATGATAAATTTTCCACTTTCGGCTTCCACGACCCCTGGAAGAAATGCTTTACTTCCCTGCCATACGGTTGCCCCTGGTTGCGATCGCGCTAACAACGCCGCGAGTGGCAAGGTTGGTTGGTTCGTCGAATCCATTAAAAATTCTTCTTCACAACGCCCGGCATTTATAGGCCCGGGCAAGAATGAAGGCCGCCGGGAGGAATGGAGATCCAAGGGGGACTAGATGTTCTAAAAAATTCAACTCGAGCTGTAGAAAGGCTCAGAACTAGACCGTCGAAGGCCCTGGAAGGCGAGAGATCGCTGAACCAAAACATACCTAAAGTCGGACCACATTAAGATATATAAATACCGATTGGTGTATTTTGACTCGATTGACGGATTCAGATTTCAAACCGTTGATTGTGGGGCACGTTAACGTGTGGCAGCCGACGTTTCTTTTTTCACCTCGTCATCGTTTTTATTCCCCCATCTCCCTTGGCTTTCCTCCCGTGGTCGTCTCGCGCTGAACTTATTTAGACGCACCTTCCCAATTATGGTGCGTACTAACGAGAGCGTTCCCTAGGTTTGGGCCTTTATTCTTCTTCATCGTTCTTGCCTCGCGCAAACTGCTTTCGGATTTCGGGCCCGAGATCGATCGACAAAATTATGACCCAGAGACATGGGGCCTCGTAGGGCCCTGACCAAGTTCTGGACGGGGAGGTACCGTGCCGTGAAGGGTACGCTTTGTTGTTTGATTAGGAAAAAGGACGAATGCGGACAAAGGCAGTTAGCAGGCCTTAGATCATTTGAAGGCGTAAACCTGTCGCTGGTTAGCGAATGAAAGTTGCTGAGTTGGACTAAAAGTTCGCCTTTCGATGGAAGCCTCGATAGCTGAATGGCCGGAGGCATTGAGCAATACAGGTTCAACTCTGACCGTGACTCAGTTGATACAGAATTCAGGCACTTGAGAAATGTTGCTCAACTTAATATTGTTTTAAAACCAATCAGGTCAATAGAGGGTTTTAAATGCTAATAAATAACGGTCGTTTCGATGTAAATACAACGTTAAATGATCCATTCCCAGTTAAACAGACACAAAGCTAAAACTCGAAACCGAACCATTACCAGATCACTTTCCAATAACGTCGATTTGTGTATTTTTTGGTTTCAAATCACGCTGAGTCGATGTCATGTGAGCCTTTACCGTGATACTTGGAAACTTCACCATCGTTACGAGCTTTTGCGCGTGAAAACGTCAAACACGGACCATAAAGCACCGGTCAGAGTGCATCCAGAGTTTAGAGTGAATCCTAATAAAGACGTTGTATTTTATTTGCCTTTCCTGGCCTCGAAAACCGTCCCCCCGGTGGTGCTTATCGGATTGAGCCATAAATACGTAACGCTCCGCTGTCCGAATCCCCAAACGGCGCAGGATGTCCAGTGTCGGACGGTCAATCTGTTTGAGTGACACGTTTTGCGGTCAATCCGAATCGCAGCATGATTACAGTTTTCGATCTCCTCGGAATCAATTTAAGTCCGGCGACTCGAACCTCGTGGCAATAAATTAAACCCATGTGGGACCCGAATGCCCCGCTGAGGGGCTGTCCTCCGATGCCTGGCATCAGTTCCTTTGTCGTTGGAACCTGGAAAGCACTATGGGACTGTTCGGATTATTGTGAACGTTAGTTCGTATAATTTTTTTTGTGTCGTTTTCTCAAAAACATATCTAAAACGACAAGCATCGATATGTTTATCAATTTTTGATTCTTTAAAATATTTAAGTTAAACAAATACAATAAAAAAAGATAGATCACAATAAAATACTGGATTTATGACTAAATCCCTTCGCCACACAAAAAGTTCCTTGACCCCACTTGGCAAATTTATAATGCCTCAGTTATCCAATCAGCTATCCGAAGCAGATTATTAATTTTACTTGAGCTCGTCAGGTTCAAATCAGAGCGTAATTAGACAACAGAAGCACCCTTTGTCGATGCCTTGAAACCTAGAGTGCAACGTGCTCGGATAAATATTTCCTGCCTAACGTAGGGCTTCCACGAACCAGCTGATTGCTGGACGATCAAAAGAAGCACTCAGCAACACCAGCAGCCTGCATGTCGGTAGCATTTGGCCCGATGTCCGGCCAACAAATCATCCGAGGAAATTTAATTAATTTCGTATCATATTTGATCACAAGCGTCAAAGAAAAAGAGGCATCATCCGGCACCTGTCACCGTTTCCTTTGGCTGTGTGTTGGGGTTTCTTCCTGCCCATGGTGTCGCCTCTGCTCCCGAGAGTCGTGCATGTCAATTTGTTTTCGGGAGCCACAACTCCCGAGTGCTCGTCTGTTGCGGAAGTGTCTCGAAAAGGCTCTCGAGGGGTTTAGGCGCTTCGGGGGAAGATGAAAGATTTAAACCCACCATACAGATCCGGGGCGATACGACGATGCTGATGATAAAATATGCGAACCCTGTAATGGTCTGATAATGGAATGAAGCTCGTTATTTCGGCGGGCTGAGTGAATAACGCTGAAATTGCATTTGCATAAAATATGCCTCACGAGTGAGTGCGTTCCGAGGGTTTTGGGTTGGTTGCTGTAACCAAGCCGCTTCGGAGTTTGGAGTTGGTGGCCACCTTATCGAAACGCACAATGCGGTACCTGATTTGAGGCTGTACTCGGTGCGACGACTTATCGGATTCGATGCAGCAGTATCAGGTCCGTTCGCATTGGGATGACTTCACGCACGCCAAGTTGTATTTTGTGGCCGTTGGGAAACTGTTGGGAGGAGTGGATTCAACTTTGTCCCAACCGGAACGCGCCCCCGGTGCCAGTTCTAATTACATAATGCCCCAATAAATTCATTATTAATAACATCGACGTCACGGTACAAGGGTGTAAATGCAGCGATGCAATTAAAGCTATAACACATGCGCCATCTGGTCTGGTCTGGTTTGTTGTCGGTGTGAAAAAAGGGCCTCGCCTCTCCGGTTTCGGTTATGAAGTTGCAATCGTCAGTGCATTGGGGCTTCCGATTGGCTTCCGGCGTAGACACACGTAATTCCAGCCTCCCTTCAGGAGGACCCGAGGAATGGTCCCTTTTGGAGCGTGTTCGATTTCGAACAGGAATGAATCTTACTTCCGGTGCTACATTGGAGTGCACTCGACGACAATAACGATGTATGGGTGTTGATGATGCTGCCGCTGGTACCGTTTGGTGGTGGTGGTGGAGGCGCTGCTAATGGTGTTGAGTCTTTTCGATTCCGAGGGATGACTCCGGTCCCTCCTTTATGGCAAACGTTGCTGCAGCACGAATCCTGACTCACCCCAAAAAGTTTGACTCAACGACGCTCGGAAGAGGGACAGAAACCCGGCTGACCTCACCGTAAAGGGTTCGCCGGAAATCGGTTCCGTTGCTCCGGATGCTACGGTTGGGTGGCTTTTAATTTGGAATCCCTATAAAATATCACCATCGCTTGCAGGTTTGGGGAACTCGTGCCGAAGTTCTCTGACGGAGAGATTGTTTCGCCTTTTGGGACCCGAATGCCCGACGGCGGAAGGGATTGTGGGACGATGCACTCTTCACATGCAAAAGTAGGCGAAGTGGAGTTGCATTAATGGAACCGTCTCGCTCCGAAACTCGAAGACAAGGCCAGAGGAATTATCCGATTATGGCAGGCGGATGGAAAGCGACAGTGCGTGGCTGGCAAATGTGGTTTGTTCGTATCCGGAGTCGGGTCAGAATGTTTAGTTTGTGGTTTCGTAACGTAGTAAATGAATAGGATTTATATTGTTTAGTTTTAGCTTTTTTGAATGTACATACACGATTTCAGGAGATTGTATATTATTGTTTGAGATTATTTGTATTCTAAATTTCCACGCATATTTTTATTTAATTTTCATATTTTGGTTTTTCGTCGAAATTTTGTAGTTTTTTGGCATAACATATTTCTTCTCTTATCTGTTTTGTAACAATTTCTTCCAGTTTGTTTTGAACCTAGGGTAGTTCAATCATTTTTTTATACTTTCCTAAATGTTGTTGTGTTTCTTTTTCACTTACGAATCTAGAGCCACTATCGCACTGCAATAATTTTTGATACGGAATGTGTTTGCAAATCCACTTTAAATAAAAACTCTCAGTTAGGAAATTACACATGTGCAGACGATTTAGCAACCATTTATGTCGTTTTGCCTCCGGACAACACAACCCGTTTCTCGACCGGTACCACTTTCCATTGCTTCACAATTTCATTCCGCGCGACATCATAATTATGTGCAAATGACAAATTTTGCTAGAGCACCGGAGTTTAAAAAAGAGGCATTAATTAGAGGTGCAACATGTTGCCACCGGGCAGCGCAAACACATCTCGAAGAAGAAGTGTGAAGCAGGCTGGTAATTAAGTGCGGCTCACCGGTGCTCCGGGAGTGTCCGGATATTTTAAAGGTTCGATTTAATTGCACCGATAGTAAGCAAACATCGGACGGAGCGCATAGACGGAGCGCAGCAATAATTGGACCGGGACCGCGTAAGTGATAAAGCGTGTCGGAATGTCAGCGCGATATGTTTCACTTTCCGCCTCCTGCAGGGGGCAGCTTCCAGCGGGAGGGATGTCGACGCCCTTCGGGCGATGGATTTGGGCCCTCGAAGAGGTGTTCAGTTACAGGCGGCGTGTAATAAGTTAATATTTTATGCTCACATGCGCGCCACAATTCGCCAACTTCAGGATCGTTCGGTCGCCCGTTCGTCCGTATTCGTTCGATGTTGGGTGGAACCTGGCACTAATGCGGTTCAATTATTTGTACATGCACAGTTGTTGGGATTTTTTTTATCTACGCTTGCTCCGTTCAGTTTACGCCCTTAGCTAGCTTCTAGCGCCCGTAAAGCTGCTATGCCCTGTCGGTGCAAGCTGTGGCGTTCTTCGGAGGGACCGCAACCGCTCGGTCAGCGCTGGTAAAATGGAAGCTCACACCGCCGGCCAGATGGGGTCCCATTTGCATCGGTCCAGAAATGGTACGGATAAAAATTGCCCGGGCACCCGTTGCGAAAGCGAAACCATTAGCGAAGCGCCCGAGTCGAGCCCGAGGGCCACTGAACGCCAGCTGAACGTGGACCACGGGACCCACGGTATTAGTTTAAACGATTTATTAGGTGCTAATAAACGGAAGAAATAAATAAAGACAGCACATACGCTGGGGGCTGGCTGGCTGGCTATCGACGACGACCCGGGGCGAGCCGGGGTTCTTGCCGGAGTTGGCCACTCATAACGGGGGCGAACGACTCGCATCTTGCAGCAGGCGAAGTGCGAACACTGCAATCGTACAAATCATAACTCCTTAATGATGCAGAATGCGTGGGAAGCTGTTCACAGTGGCTCACTGCTGGTTTCTTCATTATTTCATCCTTCCAATTCGCGCTGCGAGCGAGAACTTCACCACGGTATGGTAGAAGTGATGGTAAAAGACCAGTTTTTCCGAACCACTTACTGGTTTGCTCTGCGCAAGGGCCAGGCTCTATCGCAATCTCATCGGTCGTACGATGGCGCAAACCGAGCGCATTGGAAAGATAAACCCGCACAAAGGTTGGCAAACAAATTAAATCTTAATAGATAACATGTTGGGCTGGCGATAAAAATGTACGGAATCATCTCGTTGGCTCGCGTAAAGGATCGTTTGCGATCAGAAGCAAGTGACAAATGATTTACGGTGTGTCGTAAATGTGCATCCATATGGATAACAGATAGTTCCACGCTAATGATGAAACTTGCGATAACGAAAGCTGGAAGTTTTTTAATCACGTGAAACTCAATACTGTTCACTGCAAAAGTCATATCACCAATAAAGTAATTTTAATTACCAGAATCAAAATATAATTCGGAAGATGGTAATACTGAAGCAAGTGTTGAAATATAACTTTAACAGTATTGTCGATTTTAAATTGAGTCAGATAGTATCGCAATAAATTTAAGAAAAATATCAAAATAGTAAAACAAATTGAAACTAAAATGTGGTGTGCATAGTTGAGTAAGATTTTAAAACTTAAACCTGTAATGTTTATATGATAGTGTTAATTGTTATTATAGTGTTAATTGTGAAATTAAGCAAATCTAGCAAAAATGATTCTAATACATTGTAAATAACCTCTTGCAGAAAACTTAATTTAGTGCGAAATCGATTTTCAATAACACTAAATAGCAATCTAATAAAAATAATAACTTTTTTTTCATTTCAAAAATCACATCGGTATAGAAAACATATTCAAATCGAAAGACTACGGTGAACCAAATTCCTTTAAACGCATTTCTTAAAGTTCAAAACTTACTGGTTATGAAAGAAGCTGATCACTATTTTTCAAAGATTGATTACCTTTGAACTCATGCATTACAGATTTACAATAGTATTGAATCAGTGGCCTTTTTAAGATGAAATAATTTCTGTTTTTATTGAAGGAAGTTCCTAAAAACACATAATAATTTTATTTCAATTCAACATTACAAACACACCTAAATATTTACATAAAGTGCAAACTTTGTTTGATGTTTTTAGAACTGTCTTAAAAATGATTTGATATCGGATTGGCAAGGTTTTGCAGCATGGCTAAGAATATCTTCCACCATTCTTGTGTGATGTTCGCTATGACCGTTCTAACGTGCATTTTTTATGTTAAATCATCTAATGATTTTGTCTTTCATTTTTGTCGAAAACAAGTGATGACCACTCTGAAAAACTGATATTTCGCACAGAAAACTATCATTCCAACGGCTTTCTTGCATGAATCGTGGCGTATTCCTGTTGAAAACCAACCAAGCTATCCATTACATGGGATCAAAATGTTGTCCACAATTTCTAAGAGTTTAATAAATTAAGAAAGGTTTAGGGGCATAGGCTCATAGCGGTCATCAGGAAAGAATGACACAAGATTCCTTAGTCATACTGCAAAATTTGGCAATTCAATGCCGAAGCATTTTTTTTTTTAAAGTACTGAAAAATATCATACAAACTACGTACTTGTTGTAGATTTTTGAGGTAATTTTAATGTTGAATTTAAATAACATTGTGGTGCGTTTATAGGAATTTCCTTCTGTGTAATAAAATTTCTTTACATAAAAGGTCTCTGCACCAAAACTACTAAAACTTTTAGTTTATTTTGGTCAGAAAGCAAATGCCACATTGCAAGACCTTCCGATAGAGGTCTGTTCGCTTTTTTGAATTAAAAGAAAGACAATAAAAAAGCCATCGATATCGTTCCATCGGACAGTTGAGCTAAAAAAGTTCTCCCGCGTTCCTCTGCTAGTACTTACTTACTCAAACGTGGCTCATTTATTCAAGGCGAGCAAATAGAAAATACCTCCTGTTTACCGCACTGACACCGCTTATTTGCCTTCTTCCCTCGCGCGGGGGTCCCACTGCACTGCCAGATTCAGCTCCCAAGAGAAAGGAAAACATTCGATAGCACTTAAGCGAGTATCTCCGCGCTGCACGCGGAGTACGGAGTTCATTTTTTATTTATTCGCCCCCAAAGTTTCGGTCAACGGTGAAGGTGCTGATGATGGTTTTACCCTCGGAACCGTTTCGGTCCAGAATGCACTCCTTCGGTTATGTTTTCCAACCAACAATCCCGACCTGTGGTACTTTCCAGGTCACAAAAAAAGCTTCTCAGTTCAGTTCCACGGTTTGCCTTCGATGAATAATTCAAATAGAAAATATTTATGTAAATAGTGTAACCCTATTATTGTCGTCATCATTGTCGCCATCGCCGTCGCCTTTGCACTATAATTTTGATCGACTCCTCGCTACGATGGACCAAGCCACGGCAACCATCGTCGTCGTCATCGAGGGCTGACTTTTCCCGATAAGCAGCGCCGTGTCTCGAACGAGCCAGCAAAGTGTCGACGAAAAAGTTTCTCCACCAAAATCAAACAAGTGTCAGGATGGGGGTTGAATTGGAAAGATATTCATGATACCGATAGACGGATCGGTTGTCGAACAGTCCGACACGGAAGTTTTCCCCGGTGGAAAACCACCACCATCATCACGCGGCACCCTGTTCCTGGGAGGAAATGCTCGATTTGGTGGAAGGGAAATTTGAATTATTTAACAAATTAAATATTGATTCAGTCTAATTTGTTATTCAAACTCCTCCAAAAAGGTTTGCATTCAAACACTTTCCCCACCCAGGTCCATTGTCGGGGTGGAGTGGTTTGAGTTTCCCGAATACTTTACTAGACTTCCTTGTCGGCGCTTGGGCGACCCGGATGCAGAAAGCAGGTCTGCAAAGTTTCCTATCAATATGCATAACTTTGGCGAGCCTCGCAGCGGAAGCTTTCAGCAGCAGCGCGAAGGACCTGTTGATTCCGGCCATACCCCAAATCGAGTGTCAGTGATTGTTCGGGAAGCTTTTGTTTCGCTTAATTTTCCACCCCCTCGTCCGCTTCCTTTCTGGATCCGGTTTTCGACCGCGCCCACACCGAACGAGTCCCATTAAGTGCGCACCGGTGCGGATTTACATAAATTCTTCAACGAAAGGATCGTCTCTGTTTCTCTCTGACTCTATTTCTCTCTCTCCCTTGCTCTTTGTCTATGTACGGTAGAGAGATTTATGAACTGCCGTGGAAATATGTTTCCTAGACCGCCAGTTCCGATGGAACGGCCCGGAAGTAAGCCACCGTGCGTAACAGGATTTATGAGTATCGTGATTGTTCCTTCGTACGCCCGGCAGATACACCACTAAAGCCCTCGAAATCCTTTCTTAATGAGCAAATTAGGGCGAGGACAAAACTACCGCAAAGCCAGGCAAGGGTCCGACGACGTCCCGGGGGCTCGATGAAATGGTTTGCTGCGGGCCCTTGGCCCAGGTAAGCAAGACAGGACAGGACAGCAAGACAGGACCAACCCGGACAAAAAGCGGGTCACACAAATAGCGGGTGGAAACAATGGCGTTCGTTCCGGAAAAGGTTTTGGTGCGCGTGCAAACGGTCGGGAAAAACCGGTACCAAAGTGGGGTGGCAAGATAGGCTAAGCCACTTTCTGCAGAACGGAACGAAGGATAATCGGTTGCACTGGCTTTTGGGTGAAGGGACGGACACTGTTTTCCTGTTCCGAAATCCTTTTTCTCCATTTCGGAACACAAGAAAGCTTTTTGGTTGGCAGAAGGAAGGAGGCGGCCTACTTAAGGCTCCGGAAATGCATCCGTGACGAATTGTATTGACGAAGAGGCTTAAGGCGACTGGAACTGAATCCGGCTAGGGAAGATTGTTAAACGAAGCCAAAGAAAATGGCATTGAAATGGTCATCGAATGTTTCAAAGCTGTTGTACTTATAAAAATGCCCGGATAAGATTCTTTATTGTACATTGCTTTTCCAGCACTTAAAAAGTGTTTTTCTAATGCAAAATTGTTCAAAAGTAAATTGTTTAATGATGCTGCTTGGATCAATTGTTGCTGTACGTTCAATTTTAATAGATATGTCTCTTGAGTCCAATTACTGTCCTACTCCAACTTTTTTCTTTTTACTCCTCTGGCAAGTTTCTACTATTGTAAGTTTAGTAGTAGTTTTTCTAGTCATAGTGATCTTTAAAATTAAAACAAGGCAACAATTGATCTTCATATTTTTGAAAAAAAACAAGTCGTGTTTAATTGTCCTTTCTACATGTGCATATAATATTCAGTTTATCTTTGAAATTTTATTAGTTTTGAGGAAATATTTTTTCGTATAAAGCAACATTTATCAACAAATCGTAAATGAAACAAACAGCTTTGAAAGGACCAATTCAAATTTGTTTTATTCGAAAAACCTTGGCCCCCGAAATTTCTCATTTCTCCTTTCTTCTCGAATCGATTCGTCATAAATATCAGTTCATCCGACATCGGGCGCGAATGTGTACGCATTCCGAGCATACGTCGATATTATCCATTTACAGATTCCGTCATCACCTACAAAACCCTCTTTGAGTCTTTTTTATTTTATATTCCTTTTTCCCATACGCTCCAATCGGTAACACCTCGAAAAACTTGTGGGTTTAAGTGGAGTCATATATCTACGGTGCTTACCTATTCTTCCTTTCTTCACGGCTTTTTACCCCAAACAGCTCCCCGGGAGGATGCAGCTCTCAGACCTCACCAGAAGCATCTTCAGCTCGAGGGCGGCGAATGAAGGAGGAAACAAGCCATTAGAAAGGGGGAGAGTAACCCCTTCCTATAGAAGCAGACAGTCCCTCGGCGTAACCAGTAGCGTGCGCAAATGAAACTAACCAACCGGTTCTGGCAGCGGAGACGGCCTCCAGATGAGACCTCCCGGAATGTATAATCTTCGCCTCTCTTTTCAAATACGCGCTATTAATGACTGATCCAAGATTAAATAATTGTGAAACAGGTCTCGCCGAAACGGCTCGGGCGACCTTCGACCAGGAGAAACATTTCCCTGACCGCGGTATTAACACCGCTTCTTCGTTGTTCGAGCAGAAGAAGAAGCTCGAAATTGAATAATTTCGATATTAAATTCCTTGTCGCCGCTTTCGAAGCTTCTCGTGTTTCGGGCTTGGGCAGCTCGTTGTTTTTTTTTTGTTTTTTCAGTGCATCCTTGTCTGTTGCTCGTGGTTTTTAGGTGAGGTAAAAGCCTTAAAATCATATTCCGGAGCCCTCGTAATAGCCAAGAACACGCGACATTGCCTTTATGACATCCGTCCAACAATCTCATGAAAATAAAAATGAGAATATGGATTGAAACTAATTTTTCAAAATTATTCAGCGACAATCCTTTATCCTGTTCTATGTTCTGTACCGAACGTCCCACTATTGTTTAGTCGCGCAAATATCTATCTTTCGAAAACGTATATTCAGAATCAAATGAAATAAAAGATTTTTCACTTTAATTCTTCCTTCTGTAACTAGAATGGAAAAAAGGTTATAAGGAACTAGAAAAGAATGCAGATGTTGTGATAAAATGTAATTATTATTGAATACTTGCAAAACAAATAGGAGCTATTGAAATATCAAAGTCTTATAGCATTTGAAACAGAATAAATTTTCCCATTGGTAAAAATTGCAAATAAATTGGCTATAAGTTGGTGAAAACTGACGCAACAAAGAAAATGCATGGTTCAATTAAGAAATGATTCAAAATAGATAAATAAAAATATAAAACGATTGTTGATTATTAACAGTTTTTTCTAACAATCAATATTTCGGTCAGATAATTAGTCTTTAAACTTTTATCTTGTATTTCCTCGTTTTACCTATAACAAAAACCAGACTTTTTCTGCGAAACATGGGTAGGTTACATTAAACTCTACTGCCTTACGTTAATTGGAACTGGAAAATATCGTTAATGTTTCATGCAAATGTTTGATCATCAGTGGAAACATATGAGGTTTCACTGAAGAAAAAAACATTGGCTCGGCACGTTTCAACCAAACGCTTGACTACCTTTACAAGAGGTGGTATTTTTCGGTTGGTCGACAAATATTTACCGTCAATAATGTACGATGTTTTATTAGCTCGCCACGAACGCATTTTCGTGATTGTGGTCGACCGGAACCACATGCGTCTCCCGCGTGCTGTATGTATGTGTGTTTGCGTCCTCTGTGGAAAAGCTGTACAGCGACTCCTGAATAGGATCCAAATTGGATAATTACGTTACGGCTGCTTGGAACCTCACAGAACCGCATCGAATGTTGATTTCCTCCCGTCCGGCTGGGGACCCGATCCCTACGAAAGCCGCACCGGCAAGCGTTCACCTTTTTGTTGGCTCGGGAAACTGCTGCGGAAGCTCCGGAAATCTTGTAAACTTTTATCACCTTTTCGCAGAGTTGGGCACAGCTCGTTTGGTCGGCTCGAATTGATTCCACAAGAGAAAAAAAGACCGGAACCGGGTGCTGTATCGAGCGGAATGTCACAATATTGTCCTGCCGATTTGATTTTCCTTTCTTACACAACCGCCAAAAGGCTCGGTGTCTTCCAACCTGGGAACTCCCGGATGGTCGATGAAGGAACCGTTTCGCTTCTTTTCATCTTGCGGCGGACAATATAATATCGGCAATGGCGGAAAGAGGAACTCCTGGCCGGACATAAACGGCCCTAATAAAATGGAGGCCGTGTAGAGGGTTCGTTGGCGAACCGAAAATACAGTTGACAATAAACAGGAAAGATGTGTGGTAAATATTATGGGCTCACGGACATGTTATGATCCTGGCGGAAAGGCGGCATTTTATTTTATTTTTACCATCCCCTCCATTGTCCTTCACAATTTCTTTGTCAACTGCCGTGCTCGATTGTAAAATCCAATTTTTTCGCTCGCTTTGTTGCGAAGGTTTCTTCGCAGGGTTTGGCCTGAAAACCGCTCGAAGGACCTCTCTCGGTAGGACACCGTGCGAAGATTTGCGTAGAAGCCGCAAACCATTCATCGCATCGAAGAACGGCTCAGCTACCGTGCCGGCACAGGACACACAAGGTAAAACAGGACTTCCAGCCACTTCCACTGGCCACCTTTGCCATCCCCGGGAGGTGATGCGGTATCCTGGCGACCGGGCGAGTTCTGCTCGGATGCCGAAAAACACGACACAAAACAACTCGGCAAATCAAAAGATCACAAAGGCATTCAATGAACCACGCTCGAAGGAACCAGATCCTGGCCACCATCAAGGAGCCGGGGATTCATGTAAATTTGAAGAAAAGATTCCTTAATCCCTTCTCGAGCGGCAGCAAAGGACGGGACGGGATACGTGAGGCTTTCAATGGCGCTCGGAATGCCGTTGTTTTGCCGGGTGCCTTACGTTTGACGTGCCCTGACACACCCTGGGTATGTATGGGACTTTATGGCCCGATGTGTGGGAGTCCCCATTACGCACCGCGCTGCAGCATTCCGACGGAGCTTTGCGCAAGGATTCCGAAGGTAAAATATGAATAAATCCAGGTGAAACCAGGTTTACAGCGAGCGCGAAGTGATTTTTGCTCGCTCGTAACGTTCCGAAATCTATGCAGCAAACATTGAACGGTGAATATGCAAGGTGTTTAGCGTAAGCTTTTCCTTTGAAAGCTCCAGAGTATTAAATTTACGGTTCATTAAATCGTCCGATAAGAGAGCGTTTCAGATGGGTTTCTTGGAAAGGCTTCCAATCTGATGCACATACCTTAGTTTAGGATGTCTAAAATCATTCAAATTTTTCTCGTCAAATGGAGTTCAAAATGTCTACAACATCTCAAAACATTTGCCTATTAAAATAATCAGTAGTCTGATAACTTCCTCTAAGAGGTATTAATCATGACCTACAAAGGAAAAGTGTTAAGAAAAATTTTACTGTCCTGAAATGAAAAGCTTCATTAATAAATAATGTGAAATTATCAAAGGAATCGAGTTTGCAAGAAGATTTATCCAACATTTGACTGAGCTAAAAATGATAAAGCAAGGTTATAACATAAAATATAAAAACGACGATTAAAATTTTATTGTTTCCTTTTTGTTACAAATACTCTCTTCGGTAATGTTTGCTTTCTAGCTTCATTTTCATGTTGTGTACAATGTGATGTTTAATATTTGTTAACATTTGATAGTACTATAAGATTACTATACTTGGCATTTGACATGAAGTAGCTTGACCATTTTTGCGCATGCTATTATTTATTAAATCTATTTGGATATATTTTACTACACCAAAGTGTCTTCATTAAAGAGTGATTCAATTAAAACAAAACGATGCATCATTGTGACAAGTAAATTTTATTATTAAGGGCAATGAACGTTTCAAACTCAACATATTGAGGACCACATTGCGAATTTTTTTTCTTTTTTGCAAATTTTTGGCAAACTCTGGATATAATATTCTCAAATAAATTATTGTCCATCTAAAAAGAACAAAATGAAGTGAAAACAGAATAAAAAAAGTTAAACAAAACTCCCAGTGAAATCATCCATCAAACCCTCATCTCTTTCGCAGTTCCGGCGGGAAATGTTTCGCAGAGAAAGGAAAAGCCGCTGGAGACAGAGAACGCGCACAGGCATTGATATAATGAAATCAATTAATCGACAGTTTGTAAACACATAAAACATCTTCCCGGGAATCGTTTCGGTCCGAGAATGGACGCAGTTCCGATGACAAAAAGCGAAGCAAAAATAAATAAATAAAGCGAAAAAGAACCGACCGTTGGCGCGCGTTCGCGCTGGAGAAGCTGGAGACGTGGTGACCACCGTGGTCGGTTTGGTGGTTTCGCTTAAATTAAGAGAACACGACAAAAGACACACCGAACAGGGCCACGATGGAGAGGGAGTGATGGAAAAACTTCCCCAACCGGAAAAGGGATAAACTAGAGACAGAAATTGTCGCCGGTTCGGAAACAGGGAAAAGTTCTTCGATGCTGCCGCCGCCGGGAGGTGCGGAATAATCAATGCCAAGGTTTTGTAGTAATGGATAAGTTCGCCGACGTCCTCGACCGACGTCGCTGGCATGTGGCGCGGAGTGGGTAAATAAGGGCCGGTGCTGAGTAGGAACGTGCACGGACGTCGGTTCGTCTCGCGATGAAAGCCAGTCAGTGCGCACTTCAAGTGCTTCTGTGTGTTGTGCCTCGCCCTGGCGGTCTTTGCCTCCGCAAAGGGAACCGTGAAGTGAAGGAAGCGAGAACGCCTCGAACGCTTAGCAGCTCATTCCAGCGTCGGAGACCTGTCTTGCAAGATCAATTCGCCACTTGAAGCCGTCCTCCTTCATCCTCTCCGTAGCGGCTCGTAATGATTCCTTGGCATGCTGTGGGGGCTTGCAGAAGGGGGGATGGGAGGGAAACTTAAGACAGGCGAAGACAGAAATGAAATAAGGAACAAAAAGCAACGAAACAAGAAAACGCTCGATCGCTTCGCGCTGTGTGGCGGATACCTTTGATGCTAATTTATTGTATTGGATTCGATCGATTTACACTTGAAATAACCTCGACTAAGCTGCGGAGGGAAAGAAGCAGCGGGTGATGCGCGAAAGGGGTGCTTGGGGAGGTATGAAACGGACAGAATCTTCTTAAGGCCGCACTGGGAGGTTTCCGAGCGCTCGCACGGTGGCTTTTGATGATCGCGAGTCTTTTCTTTCCGATCAGTTTGAGTTTTTCCCCGTTCTTTCTCCTTCAACGGTTGCCTTTTCCTTCTACCTCCCCTCCACCAAACCGACCGGTGTGGCCGATTTCATCAAGTGCCGACTACTCTATCGAACACCAGCATCTTACACTCGCCCTTCAGCGTCCTCCTCAAATTGTTCCTCGTTCCCACCAATACGCGTCGTGGTTCGAAAATTCGGTGCACGAGGTGAGAGAAGACGATTCCATTCCATTCTTTATGCTCACCGCGGGCGTGAAATTGTACAAACAGCCGCCGCCGGCCACGGACTACCAGTGTTGTCCAACAGGAGGAGGGTTTATGCTGTCCGCAAGCCCGTTCCGATTTCCGAACGAATCTTATCACGTTCGGTGTTTTTTTTTTCTCTTTGTGTGTCGAACTCCACTGAAAAAGCGTTGCATCCGGATTGAAACCGATTTCCCGTAGCTCTACAGCTGGTAGGAGGAGGGGGAGGAAAATCCAGACCCCTTTTCCCGCCACATTTTCCCACCACGGGCCGGAAGAAGCCGCCGGCGGTACCTTATTTGTACTGGCAAACGGTCCGATGTTCTCACACCATTGCTCGAACGTGCTCGCCGGCAAGGAATCGCGTCGGAACGCGTTGTCGGCGGCTCATGTTTATGCTTGTTTTGTTCCTTAAAAGTGGGCATAAAATTTTGAATCGAGCGAAACTGGACAGTCCGACGGTGACATTGTAGTGCGCCGCCATCAACATTGTAGAGCTGGCGCGGGATGGAATGCTGCCGAGAGGTGCGCTTTTGGGTGGCAAGTAAATTGGACCCGAAGGCGTTCCTTTCCTTGCACCGAGTGTCGATTGAATTTGGAATAATTTATCGTGCACTTTTAAGGCACAATTATTTAACTGTTGATTGTTAACTGACGAAATGATATTTTTTTCCAATATGTGTAAAAAATGGTTTAGCCTTTTGAATTCTCAAAAAAAAAATGAAAAAGCCTTAAATTGTACAAGATTTTTCTTCAAACTAAAGCGCTAACTATTTGCAATGAAAATAAATATTGAAATAAAATTTAATACATTTTTATTTAGAAATTTTATCATCCTGTCGTATTGCAATTGGCGTAAAAAAGAAAAATCTCATTTTCTTCCCGACAAAGTAAGGTTACTGTAAAAAAGAGTTTTCAAATGTGTGAATCACACGAATGAAATATTATATAACAACAAAAATTACATAACATGAATGATAAATGGTGACTTTGCTAAAAATCCGGACAAATTGTCCTTTAGTTGTGTCCGAATGAAGTGTCGATTTTATAAATTGAAGTGTCGATCGTGGAAAAATGATTTCATAAGATAGAAAAGTTTGTCAAAGTACAAATAATGGTAAATTTTTTGACGATTCCTCGGGATTATAAAATATCAGTATAGCAAAAAAAAGAAATTTATAACTTTTAATTTTCAGTGAACTATACTGAGCTGGCCAAATATCTTATAGAGACATAAAATAAAATTCACAATATTCATCTCTCAAAAAAAGAAATGAATGAACAAAAAGATATTTTACCAAATTAAATTGACTACAAAATTGACTTCAGGTATTTAAAAAAAATATGTTCGTTGTACTTATTTTGTTTACCATTTGTATGAGTAACAGATCCTCTTTTTAATCACGGGGTTAGTCCAATTCCATGTAAAACATGCACAATCTTACTATTGAGATGGATGAAATTTTAAATAATTTCAGATATTGGTACAAAAAATCCACAGTAAAACTAGTTCTGGTGTTTAATACCACCATTGTGAAACAATAAAGGGTAAAATAGAGGGCTATTATACCCGCAAAGATGTAGGTATTCACAACAAAAAACATTTCTACTAAAATTAATAAAAATTTTATAATTATGAGAAATACCTCGTAATTTCAACATAAAAATAAAAATATATATTTTGTAGAAATTTCTTGGGTAGGTCTGTTTACAACTGCTTTCACATTTTCACGAGTGGTAAAAAATCTGAATCGATATCCACCCTTCTGTACATGTCTTTGAGAATCTTGCGAGCACTTGCAAGCAGATGTTTTAAAAGTAAAGTAATTTCCTTTAGCCCAAGGCTAAACCAAACGCGTCCTTTTCAGGGTCTTGGAATGTGAGAACCATCCTTAGAATTGATATTTTCGGCCACACGCAATTTCTCCCGATTGCAATACACTTGGGCACATGTTACGCCGGTGGTCGAATATGATCTCTCATTCTATCGAAAAGAAAGTCAAAGGCCATACCGCCACAGCCAAACGACGTACCGTATGTAAATAATGTTGTTTCCCACACGGAGTTGGAAAAAAAGAAGCGATTCGTTACAGGAGACGAGTATGGAACGGAATAGCACCATTACATTTTTCGGCCGGTCACATTTGTGCCATCGATGGTCCTTTGTTCCTTCGTCGACGGAGGTCCCGAACGGATAAAGCGAGTTGCGCCTGTGCGTGTGTACGGGTTTCGGTTAAGGTCAGCGTAAAGTGAAGTGGATCCAGAAGGTTTTCCATTTGGGCTCGCATTCATCCTGCTGCCTGACCCCGATCCATCAGACAAACCGTCCCCGAGGCGAGCCGCGAGTTTCGCCGACAAAAAAAGACACGTTCTAAAAAGCCTTAAGCAAACCTTGCTGCACTCTCGCTGCTCGGGTAATTATCGTTATTCATGTTTTAATTGAGTGTGAAAGTTTTTTCTCTCATGACTTTTTATTTACATTACAAGTCACTCGATTGCGTTGGCTACCGCGTCGAATGCTGGAGTCACCTGTGCCGACGGAAATGGCAGGTGATTAATGTTGCGCTCTCCCTTTCTTTTCACTCTTCGGATGAGGGGGAGAAAAAAGGGTTTTCCAACACCCGGGCACGAGGGGGAGGTGCCGGGGCTGACTTTAGCTTCCGTTGGAAGATGGACAAACTTTTGAAAAATACAAAATAACATAGAAAAAAAGGTTAAAGTGGCCCATTGTCGAGGAAATGACTTGTATTATGAGGCCACTTCGATTGAAGTGACCGAATTGTGATACGATCGCCGAGGACGCGCCCGCCACCAGGACGCGGCGGTGAACACCCGGCTCGGTCATGGCGGATCTTAGCGGCCGTTTGATTAATGAAGACCTTTTTCCTCGTTGTGATGCTAATTGGGCCGCATGGAGTGTGAGAAACGTCGCATGAAAAATGGTGCAATATTTGTCAAAAAAAAGTGGAAAGAGTATTATATTTTATTAATAATGCTTTGTTAATTTGCCCTAAACAAAGCAGATTCACAGTTATGTGTTTCTTTCCGGCTTGTCAAGGAACGATGAAGTGAAAAAAATTGATCAAATATGAGATATAAGTGATCTTAACTAGATCTGTAGGGGGAAAATGAATAAACTTACATTGAAAATAAAACTGAAGAAAATATAGAAATATACGAACTTTATTCAAAACCCAAACCTAATAAAATGCATAAAAATAAAATATGTTAGAGAAGAACAGTTAAAAGAACCCAAAATACGATGGCTCTACAAATGGTTCACATGTCATAAAAATACCAATGGTTTTTTTTTGATACGGAATATAAGTGGTATCAAATAATTTATTCATTTTTTGTTCCAAAGATAAACTCTGCAACGTCTACGCCCTCTTTTACTGACGAGATCTAGATTACCTGGTCTCGCAAAGTGATTCTTGTTTGCACACTTGTTTCAACCATTTTGTGAAATTCGGCCTTTCGCGTACCGGGAAGAACACGACGAAACAAAACAAACATTAAACATGCACGCCCATCGTCCGGCGTTCCGCATGACGAGATCGGTTGCCCGAGGAGACAAGGGTTGGCCGTGGTCTGGCTATGCTAATTCCACCGCCCGGCCAGTAATTAGCGGCCAATGAAATAGCTCGTTGATGGCCGCCGAAGTTGAAGAAGGCAAAGGAGAAAATAATAAAAGCAACGAGCCCTCGGAAGGAACCACCCCGGAAAGCTCGCGCCCCAAAATATGATTTCGTGCGTTAAGAAATGAGTGGTCGTGGCCTCGGTCCGGTGACTACGCACCTTTTTCGCCAGCTGCCAGCCCCGGAGGAGCTTTGGAGGAGCGAAGACGGATGGTGCGTGGCCAACACACGATCGCGAGCTTCGTGTCTGCGTGGACAGTGGAGTTGAAAACTCTCGAGACGCAAGACCCGACCTGCAGCGCACGGCATGTAGACATCTATCAACTGTCACCAGGGTTCTGGCACCATGTTTTTCGTTCCAGCTCCAGTGGAAATCTTCCTCCAGCAAAACGGATATTCTCGATTATGTGTTCAGCAGTCCATAAAATTAACGCCATTTTTATTACTTTTTATTACGGCCTAGCACTACACAATAGCGAGCTGCTCATGGTGGTTTCGGGTGTTGCACATAAGAAACAAAACCGGGAATGTTAACCATCAGTGTTGCTATGGCGGTTTCACTTCCCTATCGCTTTTCCACCGCGATCGCGATCGTTCGCGTTTCTTTGTTCTTGTTTTGGGGTTCGCGGAGTGAACTCGTTACTGGGCTTTTGCGAGTGTGAGTTAATGGAACGGGCTCATAAATGAAGTTATTATTAATTGGCCCGGGCCGGGACCAAGACAAATACATCAATCCGAACAGTAAGATTGTTAGGGGAGATTAAGGGAAGCCGATTTTCTTTGCAATTAACTTTAGAATGCTGATCGTCATTTGATCGCTGGATGGTTCTGAGTAAATATTTGAATGCTTCAAAAGCATCACCTGCGTCGCAACAATATTGCTTGCAAATGACTTCAAAAACACGTTGAATTGTACCAAAAACTACATTTGCAACAATGTTGTTTTCAAATCAGTAAAACCAAATTTTGAAATTCAAAAAATATCACACATGGACCGTTTAAAGTTAAAAATATTTCGTACTTGCTTTAATGTTTAAAACTTGTTCTATTCTATTTTCAACCCGAAATAGTATCAACAAGTGTTTCAACTGATATAAGGATAGAACTGCAACAGAAGTCGACAGGTTGGAATATAAAAAGACTAAACGCTCTTAAAGGGCTTTTTACTATAACATACCTTATGTAACCGTGTGCTCCGTTCAATAAATGATACATAGCAATAAAAAATAATTTTCAAATGTTAACTAAACGATTTTATTTAGCGGTAAAACTCTATCTTAAAATATTTTTTACCAAAAGCTGTTTAAGAATTTATCTGCGTGCTTTAGATGTGTAAGCTTATCCATCTGTGCGTATTTCAAACTACTTTTTTGCGCAAATAAAGCTTTCATTACTGCAACTATCATATCATTATATTCCTTTGAACATTATCCCTTAGATACTTTTGGTCATATCATTATATTCCTTTGAAGGACATTTTAAATAAATAAAGGAAGTTTGTAAGGAAAATGTGTTCTCATTATTTTTATGTGTTTCAGTTGATTGTATATCATATTGGCAAATGTTTGAACAGCAACCGCATAAATAAAAGGAAAAAGTCATTATTTATGTTGTACCTACCCAAAAATATGTTTTACATCCACACAAAACCGCGCTTGACGTGGAAGAGTAGACTCGTTGTTGAAAAGGCTAGAACGCATCCAAACGCGCTCACCGAAAGCGCTTCCATGTTCGGCATGGGCGAAAGGGTCCGGCATGTCACCCGACTGAAGGGTGAACATGTTCGAGTGCCCGAGATGCACACCAGGCAAGAAAGATCGCATCGCTTTGAAGGCAGACAAATAAAATGAAACAAAACACAAAAAAAAGACCCTGCACAGAAAGAAAAACGACTGCCCCGCGGCTGCCGATGGATAATAGGTTCATGTAGCAAATATTTTCCCAACATCCTACGTGGAAATCTCATAACATGACTCCCGTGCGCAGGCCGGGGGCGAGCGATTCGAGTGTAGAAAGGGTGGGAGGTGGAGGTGGCAACCGCAACCACGCACAACGTGTCCTTTCCCCACGTCCTGGCCACCCCGCCCCATGCGTTCATCCTTCCTGGGGATTGTTTGTGCATTCCGGCAGCGAATCTACAGGGCGCTCCAAAAAGCGCACCCGGGCAGAAGCCCTTCGAGAAAAGGTTTAATAATATGTAAACGAGTTGCTGCCACCCACTCGAAGCAATCGCTCGGGGTCTCCGAGACAGACGGAGCGTCATGCCGCGGAAAACTGTGAAATGTAGCAGAAGTGGTTTGCGCTCGTATTGGGTGTATTTTGTAGCAGCTTGAGGAAAAGGAAGAAAAAAACACATCCTCAAACAAGCAGAAGAGAAATCCACAGCACAAACCAGCAAACCAGCCCGGGCTGTAAGCCATGAAGCCGATTTTATTTGCGACGCCTCCCACGCCCGCCAGGATTTTGTGGCGCTTTACAGGCGAAGAATGTCCAAATGGAAATCCACGTGGCGTATTCTCCAAACACGTCACAAGTAAAATAGAAAAGGCGGGAGATGAAGCGATGGATGGCACTTCCCGGGATCCTCTATCCAATGGCAAATCTACAGCCAAAACTAGATGTTCCTACGAGCATCAACGTCGTCGCATAAAGGAGAACGAAGGGAACGTGATAAAAAACAGCCCTACCCCCAAAAGCTTGCCCCCCGCCCGGATGGGTGTTCTATTGTGAGTGATATTATTTTTTAATAAAGCAAATTTTTCACGACTTCCTCTCGAGCCTCTCCCGGCTGCTGAAAGGTTATCTGTCATCATTTCAATGGTGCCATTCTTTGTGCGCACCCAAAGGAGCGCCAGGACGAAGGAAGACACCGGGCCCCAACTCAGGTATCCCTCATTCTCTGTGGGATGAAAAGTGCGTACCGTTTGAGGCGTGGAAGGCTCACAGTGTGCCTGTGTGCAAAAGAAATATTGTTTTTTACTAGCCTTGTCGTAAAATTCCATCGGTTAGTGGTTTAAGGTTTCTTGACAGTTTGACTTGGTCGTTTTATGTATAACCTGGCCGAGGAATTGCATACTGCTGTTAGAGAAAGGAATTTTTAGATCAAACACGAAGTTTGCAGGAAAGTGACTAAAAGTTGATTGAAATTTGCTTGGTTCCAATCAATATTTGTTTTGCAACCTAAGATGGCACTGATTAGGTTTATCTGATGGAAATGGAATTTATTTATCTACCTGGAGGATTTCTATGATTTTATTAAGGTATTTGAGCACAATTATGGCACTTCATGTACACTTTTACTAGATAAGATTATATTCTAAACTAGATAAGACTATATATTAGCAATGATGTTTGTATGATCCAAGTTTGTGTGTTCTACTTCAGATTTGGCATAACTTTAATAATTGTTTTTGGGCTAAATAAAGTACATTCTGTTTTAAAATGTATTGCAATATAAATTTTATTTACGCGTTAGTTAGAAGGCAGCCTAATGCGTTTTTTTATTTTAAAATTAAGTACCCAAATGCACCGCGTTGAAGAAAAATTTACATTCGCTGAAGTCTATCCAGCCGAAGAACACTGCATCAAGTTATTTTAACTTTTGGAATTTGTTTTAAACGTACATTTCAATTATCCTTTTATGATGTTTCAATGCTACATCCATGGCGTAACATTTCATAAGTAATATTTTACCTTTGGCGCTGTTCCATCAACCTCCCATCGACTCCACATCATTACACCGCGTGAGTAGTGGACAACATGACACTCCAGTGGTGCCCATTGACTTCCAAATGGAACTTCCATCAGTGGTCCCTTCGATTGGTTGACCTTCGACCCGCAGTCAAGTCAATCGCCGATACTTATTTCCTTATCGGCTGAATCGTCCTTGCAGTGCACACCGATAGGCCATAAACAGTGCTGTGCAAATTGCCGTGCTAACAGATTCATTATCATTATTACCTCGTTATCGTATGCGGAGACATCGGTCGTCGGGCGTGGAACTCATGAATAAGAACCGGAGTGGGCGAAGAAAGGAAAACCTAAGCGAGAAAGAAAACCCGACCCGGGTCTGGGAAAAAGGACCCAGCGGTAATTCAACCGAAGATCCATAAAGTGCACAAGGTAATGGGCTTTGGGAGGACATTTCTTTCGGATTTGTGCCTTATCCCTCTATCTCTCTCTCTCTTTCTCTTTCTGTCTTCGTCCTTCGTCCTGTCTTCTTTTCCATTCCTCTCTGGTTGCAGTTAAATGAATTTTCTTCCAACTGATTTTTTGTTTTGTTCTTTTATTGGACCTGTTCAAGGATATCTTTCATCCTCGCCGACCGGTTTTCGTGGTCAGTGGACGATTGTTATCGCTCTAGTCTTCGCCGATCTTCCTCTGCAGCTCGGAGGGTGGACGAACTGAAGACATCGCTTTCGGATAAGCTTTCCCCTGTGCCCGAAAAGGCAAATTACGGTGAAGGACAAATTTTATTACCCGAAAACGAAGGATTCCGCCAAACGTTATTCGAAGGTTTTGAACGGGTCTGGGTCAGTTTATGGCAACTCGGCTAAGGAAGGATCGTTAAATGGCGTTGAGAGGTTTCTTGCAGTTTACAAGATTCCAAAACTCGAAAAACTGTGCCAGAAAATCTGGTTGCCGAATGTCGGGATGTCAGGACAAATAGTGACTGGTTTTATTTGTACCCGATTTGGTTTCGTTTTCTGCTTACTCCCATCAAGGAGCAGCTCTCCGAAAGAGACTAGTGAAATGCGGCAAACCGTGGTAGAATTTATAATGAAATGTCAATGTCAAACCTGTCCGGCCGGAATTGTACGGCGTGCGCTCGCGCTTCCGACAGCTCCTTTGATTTATTCCGTTTCGGCGGCGTCTGAGGCGATTGTAATATTACTTTTTTCACGTTTGCATAAATTACAAATCCTTTCGGTCGACACTTGGCAGGCCGAGTGGGTGGGTGGTCAATGGAATCAAAGTTTTATTGGTCACCCCAGAACGTCTTGGACGCATCTAAAGACGCCGCACAGTGAGCCTCTACACTGTCCAATTTTAGACTTTGAACGTCGGCATTAATTTATGAAGCACTCTTTTGATTAAGTCAATCTACTGAACTTCATCGTTTAAGACTGTTGTTTTATGCACAGACTTTTATTTTTATGAATTTTATAACATCTTTAAGCCCTTATTATCGTTCTAGAAAATAAACCACTGCTATCAAATGCTCCTTCAATAGTGCTGACCATACTCGCCCAGTGCTGGAATGGTAGGAAATACTATTTTCCGGTGAAAGTTTCTGACATCTTTTCACATTATGCGGTAATCGAGTTTTCCAAAGCAGACTGCCCCGCCAGCCACCTATCGTTCCAACGCCTACAATTTTCCTTCGCTTGAACGAACCAGCACAATCTTTTCTTGTCCACCCCGAACCCGAACTGGCCCGCTTGTTTTTTTTAGGTCTTTGTTCTAGCGAGCTGTCAGCCAGTCTTGATTTCCTTTAGCCGCAGGCATCATCGTGGCCATCGAACTGGGAAAACCTCTGGAGGAAAAAAGGAACATAAACGAAGCGCAAACCATGCAACCATGTAAATTGTCGATTATAATCATTGGTTTATCGTTACATAAGAATATTTGATACGTTTGTTATTTTTCATTTCATTTTGTTATATTTCAGCTAAATGAGAATGATGGTCTTGATAACTCAAAGAGTGGAAAATCTTGCTACCCTTTCCAAAATAAAATTATTTAAAAGATAATGATTTCTAAAACTAAATTTCATGTACTATAACATAAACTTTTTTCCTAAATCATCAATTTGATACGATTTTTCAGTAGCAAATGGTACATTTAATCAAAATAAAGACATAACGACAATATGCAATCTTAGCATAAAATTAATTAGTGCAGTTTTGTTTTTCGCCAAAATTAATTAAATAAAAATTGATTTACAAAACACCAGCTGCTGCATTTGTTGTTTGGAATTCGCATGCCAAAGTATGCAAATGTTGTCCTATTTGCTTGTTATTGCTTTTGCAACTTCTTCCAACCCAACCGACAACCCAAACCAATGCCCTTTCAATACCCCTTTCACCAAAGTGCACACCAGTTAGGGAGTAATGAAAATTTTATGCAAAAACAGCATCCCACTTTAATCCATCCATCTAGCGTCGGATTATCGTATCGGGGAGAGATTTGCCTGCCCTCCGGGAAGCGATTCCGTCGTGCGACTGTCAAACTCTGCCCGATCCGATCAGTCTGCTTACCAGAGAATACCCGTCCCCACCGCCGCGGTTCTGTGGCGGAAGGTCAATTATTTTCATTTAGTCAGCCCGGTCAGCTTCACGGAAGCAGAAGGTGAAATATAATACCATCGGTTGCATCGGTTGAGAGCGGCTCCGTTCCATTCGAAAGCTTAGTCCGGGGGGACGACAAATTAAAATTTTAAGCGCTCACCCATCCGAATCCTTCCAGAAGAGATACACACACACGAGGGGTGGACAGTGGGAGCGGATTAAACCAAGGAACACAGATGCACGGACTCCCCAGGTTGATGCTTTGCGCCGGGAATAGAAGTGCACCGAGCACGCAACGGTCCGAGGTGAGATCGTGGGCGAGATCGATTCTCGCCCGTTTGGTCCGAGGGTGATTACGCCTCGAAGTTCATCGGATCCGGGCGAGTTCGGGCGAAAGAAACAAGAAAAACCAGAGAAGAAAACGGGAAGCTGTGGCGATGCACCGAGATGCGGTCCAGATAAGACCGGATGCCCCGCGCATGGAGGCAGAAGAAAAGTTAATATAATTTGTTAGAAATGTAATTGATACTGCTGTGCGACTGTGTGCGCTATTCGTAGCACCCTTTTCCCGGGGTGTTCCTAATGATCGCTTCGTGGAAAAAAACCCTCGCCTTTTGTACGTTTCCTTTCTTTCTCGCTAGTCCGAGCACACAAGCAACCGTTCTTTGGTGGCCTTAAATTTATGGGGAATGATTACATTAGTGGTCACTTAGACGTCGGAAGGTCCGTTGCGCATGTGGCGGGTGCCATCGAATGTGGTGTCGAAAGAAATCGATCCCAGCGGCAGGCCATCGAAACCCTTCGTCGCTGTCGTTCGAAGAATTTCATATCAGCCCGAAATGGTGCTGGATTTTCACGATTGTTGGCCCACAGGGCACTGCGAAGATGGTTTGAGGTTTTCCTTCGAATTGTGGTGCAGATAAGTTAATTGCTTGAAATGAGATTATCTACGTCAAAGCGTTTGATGAAAATATGCCACAGCGCATCCACTGGAGATGCTGAATTCAGTAGTTATCTAGATGGTTTTTATTTGCTATCTCGCATTCGGTATACGGAAGCACATACGGAAATGCAGTTTCTGGCAAAACTATTTACAATGAACTTTATAGGGAACTAATCTAAGCAAAATTTCAAGAAAAGTAGTGACAAATTAATACAATTTGTGTTCATCAAAACGTCATAATGCAATTTAAATATCTACAGCTGGAATCATATATTTTAGTTTTTTCTACAGCTGGAAAGATATATTTTACAAAATTGTATGTTGGTAATTCTTCCAAAATTACAATAACTTTCAAACGAGAAAAATTCTGTGAAACATTACACAAATTGGACGAAACTAGAAGATATTTTACACATAACCTTAAACTCGAGGATTTTGAAAAGTTTTCCTTGAAATCAAATAAATGCCTTAACGCTAAAAAAATCAGTAAATTCACAGTGAAAACCAATTGGTGAACCCTGTAAAACAAATTTAAAGTGTTCTGTGTTATGAATTCAGTAGTAGACCAACAAACAAAACAAAATCCATAATCATTTTTGAAGATTAGCAACATGTTGCAATGTTATGATAGCAGATAGAAATTTAAAACCAAAAGTGGTATTATAGCCGCAACCATACGGGTATTTTTTTCTATATAAACACCAGAACAAATTGTTTTCGTTTTACTTAGCCAGTTAATACTAAAAACAGTTTCAAGTAATAAAACAAAGCAAAATGAAGCAACACAAAAATAAGCAAATGGATGAATTTTTATTTGAACGTTTTTCAACATTCTGCCCTTTTCTGGGAAGTAAAGTTTTAAAGTTTGCCTTCTATTCCCACCGATCACCATTATTCATCACAACGCCCTCTCCGGTGTGAAAGGTCCCTCGATTCCGGTGCGAAAAAATATCCCAATGCAATTGCAAAATCAGCCTACACACATTCCGGAACAGGGCCGTTGAAATGTGGCTCCATTCATTCATTCATTCACGGATCGAACAAAGTGCAAAGCGCATTCGAAGGCATCGGCATGAACGCTGCCCTTTTTGTCGAACTCGGTTCAATCCTCGGCCCTAATCCTCCATGATACCATTTGCAGTCGTCACTGGAGAGGGTCGCGGCTGGGAAGCTTAACGGTCTAAAAGCGAGTGAAAAAAAGAGGGAATTACGAAACAAAACGAAAAGCTCCCGTTGTGGCACCATAAGCCGGCACAGGGACCGGGACAACGAAGTGCAACAACTGTGCACGGTAGCCGTTCCGCAAATGGCAAAGGAAATTAAAAACAACATTGCAGCGCTACACCGATGCACCGAAGATTACATATGTTTGCGACGCGCCGCTCGCCCAACGAAACAATGCACGGCGAACGGATTCGGATTCTCACTGCATTCCGTCTGTTCCGAAGCGGATTTAGGTTTGTTACCGATTGCCGATTGGCACCGCTCGTTCGGCGTTTGCCCTTCGATGGATATAATTGTTCCGGATTACGGTTGCTGCTTATTTCAGGAGCCGAAAAAAAGGACAACACAAACAGTAGCATCGCCACAATCGGGATCGTCTGAACGCCCGCGGGGGTGGAGCACGAGGCGAGCTTTCACAGGAACGAAGCAACAGAATGTGCTGGTCGTTTTCCCTAGGAGGAATTAAGGACCTCCGGCCTTTCAACCACGGCTTTTCGACAGCAAGACAAATGAGATGCCCGGAGGTAGCGAGCCTTCAAAAATTTCCGCGACCAACACCGGTGCGTCGGAGGGCGTGAGGCACACGAAAAAAAAAACAATAAATAAAAATAATCGGAAAATGCGCACCCAAAAGGGAAAATAATGGCCACGGTCACCACGGTGAGCGTAAGGCGACGAAGGCAGCATAAATATGTATGCGGTCTGGAAATGTGAAAAATTATTTATTTATACTTCCATTATTCGTCTCTGCAGTGGCGAAGGGATCGCAATGAGATGGGTTCCCAACCTCGCTGGTCGGCCAGTTTCATTGCCTTCCTTTTCATGGTTGTTATGTATGGCATCGTTTACAGGACCCTTAAGGTTCGATGCGCAGCGGATAGGGTTTTCTCGGCGCAACGTTTCATCACGGTTGCGCCAAGACGCATCCTTAGGGATTTGCACCGTGTCGGTTGGTTGTGTCGGAATGCAGATTAATATTTTTCACAGCTGTGTAGCCAAAGCTTGAGCACAACTATGGAGATGGAAGTAATGAATACCGGTGAATCTTATATATTTAGAATATCGCTTTACATATTTTGGAAAAAACCCTACCATTTACAGTAACAGCCTGGCTTAGAATAAAAATTTGATATGTTTAAGAATCTTACAAGAATAAGTTTCTCTGATAAACAAATTTGCTAAAGATGACTCAGTTCTGAGCAACAACATTCGGGTATTTAATAAAACCTCATACATTTCTTTTTCTGAGGAATTGTTTTCCTTTCGGAAGAATCTTGTGATTTGAATTAAATATGTTCCGTTTAATGCTTTTATATTTCGCACCGAGCAAACGCATTGTAGTAGGGAAAATGTTTATGTAGAATTGTAAAATTTATTTAAGTTGTTTTCAAATGAAAGTACTTTTATTTATTTAATAATTTTGGTTGGACTTTGTTAAGTATTAACGGTTAACATATTAAAAAGTCCAGATTGACCAAGCAAAAGATTGTGTAGGCCGTTCTATGGTTTAAAATAATATGAATTGAATTATTTTTGTAAAATCCATTTTTTTTTATAACCGAGATTTTGCAAAACCCATTCTTGCATTGAAAAACACCAACATTTCCCTGGAAATGTTATTTTTAAACGTAATCTTCTTCAAAGAATTTTAGAAACGATAATTGAAAAAAGGACTTTTTTCCTTTGTATCTTAAGTCATTTTATGTATTCAAAACTTTATCTCTCCTTGATTAAGAAACATTACTTATGCATCAAATTATGAAACGTAATTGTATTTTGCATATCACAAGGTACCGACTACTGCACCATTTGCTGGACTTAGTTTCCCTCTAATCGACATACTTTTTAGAACATAAGAGGAAAATGGTCCCTAACGGGGCTCCAGCAGCCTTCTGGCTAATAAAACTACCGAACAAACGATCCCCCCCTGGACGCCCCACGGTGCCAGTCGGATTTCAAAAACATGATTTCTCAATTTTGTTTGTGTTTTTCAAAAATTATGAAAACTACCACCAACAGCGGCCGCACATGGGGCAGGACAAAAGTCGACCCCGACAGCGTTCCGCTGGGATCGAAATAGTTTTAACATAAGAATGACATTACCCGCCAACGGTTATGGGTGAATATAGCCTTCGCCATGTGAGATAACCTGCCGTTTTTCTACTCTTACTGGCGTCAAGTGAACACTAGACATGAAAATTAAAACGGAACTAGCACGTGGGTTTGTCTTTAAGCCAAAAAGGATGGTAAATTGATGATAAATGATGCAAATTACGCTGGAAACCGAGGCGAATGCTTTCGTTAATGATGTTTATGCTTGAGAAAGGATATTTTAAGCAAACATTTCAGTGGCTTATCTTAAACATTCACTCTCCCTGCATGTAATAAAAATGTGGATTATAAAAATGATCAAATTTTACTTTTCACCAACTTCAGCTCGGTTCTGGGAATGTTTCGTGAAGCGAAAATATAAAAATAATAACCGAAAGTAACCCATATTCTTGGAATATTGAATTGGCCTACCCAATTTCAAGAGATCCGAGGAAAACAGAAAATAGAAACTAGCTGTATCGTGTTGAACGGTATCCTTTGAGGCTCTATAAAAATATAAACATTTCTCAGGTACCTGCTAATTTTTACTGCGAGCCCTCCAACTTCCCTTGGCATTCCGAAGGCGTCTATCCTATCGTCTTTCGTTTTCCCGCAGATCCCTCGGAGCACAAAAGACCCGCATGCCGCCATCAACTTGATCTTGATCGCGATGCACTTTGCAGTACCACTTGTTTTGCTGCTTTCGATTTCGATTGTTTGACTTCGTAAATTACGGCCTCCCGAACTCCGGGCCCCGGAGCCGTCAGCATCTGTTGTACGGGGGAGGGAACCTGAAAAACTAGACAAAAAAGGAAACCCGCAATGCAGCAGGTGATTTTCGAGCGTTTTCCGATGAACCAGGCCAGGCACTTAGCGTCATAAAAGAGTGCACCTAATTTTATCCCAGTTTTCCAAACTGAAAAAAAGGAGGAAGGACGCCAACGCTCGGTAGGTTTATGTCCGTCAAATTTTCTGTTTTTCGCTCGTAGTCTTCGCTTATCTCGAACATGAAAGGATGCGGCGCTTCGGTCCGATCAAGGATCGGGACGTTTGTCGGCGTGTTTCGGGTGCGTGTGCCTCCGGCCCGACATGGGCACGCGTTTCGGTGACAGCGTTTTGCGGGCGTGTAGCAGCGTGTCCTCTACTTAATTTTTATCGGAGGGTTAGTTTTGTAAGAAAAATTGTTTCACTCCCGGCGGACTACGCAAAGACGCTAGGTAAAAATGTAACAATCGGTTCGCGTGGAGGTGGTTTAAGGCACGCACAGCAAAACACAAAAAAACCAAACACACACCCGTCAGCGATGATTAGGAGTCCCAGCAGGCCATTCAAATGTCATGTAGTCGTTTTGTCTCGGCAGGATATGGGGAAGCGCGAGTCTCTTTCTGAATAATCGTAATCATGCCCACGAGCACGAGCTGATTAAGGTTGACTAGTGAAGGTTAGAAGAAAGTGCTGTTGAAAAGTCACTCAGAAAAATCAATATAATGAAACTATTTAATGAAGCTTCAAGAAATTGTTATATTCAATTATTGATAAATTTTCATTGATATGAAAAAGGATGTATGTTTAACATAATTTTTACCTTCCTTTTAGTCTAGAGAATCATTCTTCTGGCAACTTTTCGTTGCACCCCTCCTAGTGTAAAATATTTACCTTCACGCAACCTGTAAAGGTCGAAGAAAAATCACCTTCGAGCGGAAACAATCGGGCGGAATCAGGGCCACATAAATAAGGCGCACGTACATGTTCTGCCCAGCCGGTGGGAAAGGATCACACTGCGCTTCCGATGCGACCGAACCGACAATGGCTGGAGCAGCGAACAGGAACTCCAAAGGCGTTCGACCGGACCGTGCGCTGAGCTCCCATTTTATTTTATGAAACTTGCTGATTAAGTGGACACCCGCGAAAGGGATACCGCGTGAACCGACCAGGGGCGTGCTGCGTGGGCTTTTAATAAATCACAATCTAATTTACAAAAAGGCATAACTTAATGCGGTTACCAACAGCACGGGATTCTCATGCTCGCCCGTGCCGTACCCGCGTACCGTTGCGTTGTGCCGTTGGTTACTTCTTGATCTCCTTTGGCAGCCCACGGAAAAAAGGATTATGCATACGGAATGAGCCTAAATTTACGCCACTTTCCCGAGCATCCCGCGGCCTTTGATCTGTTTTCGGGGTGAAGAGAGTGCTCTTGTTTTTTACTCCTTATCCCATCAGAGATGAGATGAATTTTAAAACCTTGCCAGCTGGCTTTTATCTCCAAGTTTGTTGGATGTTCATAAAGAGATAAAATTATGTCTGCAACAATGGATAAAATCTTCCTAGGAATATTTTTTCTAAAAACATGAATCTACTGTTGGAAAAACCCTGTAAAAAAAATAATGGTTGTACTTAATTGTATTTTATGAAGAACTTTTTTTTGTATCCCTTTAAGGTTTTGAAAAAACAACATCTTTTTTACCTCGAGTAGATGGTTGATGAAGGTTTTCTCGAGAGTGGAAGGGGGGGGTTATTTTCTCGCAATATATTTAAGACAAATACCCCAAAATTACACAGATTATTTTTGTTTTCACAACCTGTAGATAAGGATTATAAATATTTTCAAATAGAGGAAAGTGTAACAAGATGTTCTGGCACTTTTGTTTTAGATGAATTAACCCATTAACACAAACTGATATAACAGAATGAGTTCATTTGCTCTACAACAAGACTGAATAGAGAAAACAGGATAAAGCTATTTATGGTTGAAATCATGTAAGTTTTTCCTACGATAGTTAAAGCTTTAAAAAGTGTTAATCAAGCAGACTGACAAATGTTAATCAAGCAGACATTCATCAAATGCGTTAATATGAAACTTGACGAATACACAAGACAATTCAATTTATAATTCGTATATTTTGGTTGGTCCGTGAGACAAAAAATAAAATGTCCTAATCAGGGGCAATGCAACTGTAAAAGTTAAGCAAAACATTTGGATTTTTCATTATTATGAAGTATGACAATGTTTAAACTAAATCATATTGAAGTATTTCTTTAGAATTTGTTAAATTATTTTTTGGTGTAAGAAAAGATGATAGAGAATCGATTTATGAATTTTTTTTTAGTATTTTGCTTTTACAGACTTTAAGAAATTAATTTTCACGGTCCATGATTTCAGGCTTAATGCTTGCCCTCTAGTTAAATTTCAATGTACAACCATGAAATTTCATTATTAGTGAAATGGAAACTTTTTGTTTGACCTTACTGGGGCACGCAAACCTAATTTTACAAATTAAACACATAACTAAAGTAGACATTAGGGTTAAGATTGGCGTCTTTTGTTTTAGGAGTTGAAAATAAAATCAGCTACCGAAAACACATAAAAATGTAAAGGAAGACAGCAGGAAAGCAGAAGTACGAAGCCGTTCTAATAAACCTTACCCATCGTATTCGCGTTTCACTTCATGGGCCATCAATCCGTTAGCATCGAGGCACGTCTCGTAGTACACTTGCATGACAATAAACCTAATGTTTACACTTCGCATACAAATGTCGAGGACCCGCTTCCGCTTTGCTGACAGCGAACACACCCCAGAAGCTCGAAAGGCTCCGGCAGCTCCATTTCCGGGCGGTCGCAGGTGCGGATGATTTATATCCTGCTCGTCAACATTTAATAATATCTACTCGCTCTCCCTCGGCACCGTCGGTGTGGTCGTATTATTTGGCCAAAATTCCGACTGCCGTTCGTCGTCACGTCTCCGGCACGAACTCTTGGGGAACCAAAAAAGGACCTGTTACCTTTTGATGAGATGAACCTAACCCGGCCTGTCAGTCGGGTCGAAATTTGCGCCAGCATTCCATCGCACCCAAGCACGGTAGGCATTGTCGGTGTTGATGTCAGCATCCGGAAACCGTGCACGGCGAACGCCTTGTGTTGGATTCGGAATTCACCAGCCGAGCGGACTCCATTTCCTTTTTCCCCTCGCAAAACGGGCGAAAAGATGGCACCGAAATTGAAAATGTAAATATTTTCCCCTCAGGCAAGAATGACGGGCCTGTGTCTTTGTGGTTCCACGAATATCCTCCAAGCCAACTTGGGGCTTCTCAGGAAAACCATTGCCAAAAATACAGAGAGACAGAGTGTGCGAGGCCCTGAACCACGTGAAGGTGTGTGTTGTCGTCGTAACGGAGAAACCGGCGACTACGATGGATGCAAAGAAATGGATTCTTGACGATGATTATATTCAATTATGCTATTTGTTTACCGAATTACGCTTCCATCCCTGCCCAACGCCCAAAGGGTGGCCCAAGCCTGGCGTGGAAAGTCCATTGGTACTGGTTGGTGAAAATTCCATCACTCACGACGAAGACGTAGAAAACGAGCCGCACACGGAGACACGCACTTCCGAGCACGCGGTCGATGCGACAGCGTCGAATCACGGCATGATAAATGGGAAAGGATTTTCGGTAGCACACCTCCGACAGGGGGAGAATTGGGGACATTAGGGTAGGACCATCGAGTGTCAGTTGGCCCGTCGCAATTCGCCGGAAGTTCTGCCTAATGTACAACCGCTTTGTGTAACGGCTCTAAGTGAATCAAATTTCCAGTCGCAGTCTCAACGCGCGGCATTGATAAGCTTCTTGTGGCGCGAGGTTAATTTAGAGACTGCAGCATTCGGAAGTGGCATACCGAGCTTAAAGCAATCAACTTTAAGCAGTGCTCTTGTACTGAGAAAAGCTAAATGTTTTCTTCAGCTAGTTAGCGGAAGGAAAACAAATTTAATCTGAAATAAAATGGATCAAATCTAGGGTATTAAAAAAATATTAACATAAAGCAAACAAACTAGTTCAAGAGGAGTATAAGATTTAAAAGTTTACCATACCCATATCAAATATTTCTGAAATAAATATTTCAAATAACTAAAATCAATGAAATAAATAAACAATAATAATAAACCAATTAATATTTCAGGTATTCTGTTCCAGCATATCCCATCTCCAACGTCAGGATCGTCTAGTATTCTCCATCGAACGATACATCGTGCGCTTATGTATTTACTTACAGTTGGTTATCCTTACCGAGAGTCGTGTTCGTGTTGATAAACCTATGCTGAAGATGATACGCTCGATTCATTTGATTTAATTCACATTCCCATCGATTGCGGTCTACACTGAACGTGCCGATGTGGTAATGTGCTGGAAGCCTCAACTCCTTCAGCGGCGGCCACTCGACTGCAGCTTAGAGAAATTGTACTCGAGTGGAGGAGCCGGTAAACGTTAGAATTTGTAGAGCGGTTTCGAGTGTTCGTGCTCGCAATCGATAAATGCCGCTTTCGAGCCTCGAGCCGCACTCTTGATTTATAAGCAACCACCTCGGCTCTGATTGACCATCGAGTGCTCAAGATTGATTGTTTCGATGGCGAAGCGGGACTTGTCACGTCCTGAGCATGTGTGTGTGTGAAGATCCTTGCTAATCGACACACGATTTTCGTGGACTGACGAGCTCACGTTTCTGCGCAGCTATCGATCGCCTCCTATCAGAGGTGTTAATCCATCCGCCTCGAACTCGATCAAAGGGACACCTTCCCAACGAACTCGAGCTCGTGCTCGGGCCGATCGGAGATCGAACTGCGATCGAAACTGCAGTCGGTTCCCCGACCCGGGGCAGAATAATGAATAGAAATTGCTTTCATTCAAATATCCATCAAGTCCACACCGCCGACGGTACTTCTGTGCGGGCCGCGACTCGTGACAGTGATCGTGAACAACCCGCGACGCACGCGTTTGTCGGCCCGAGTGTGACATTATGTCACGACATCTCTCCCCGGGCCAGGCTGTCCCCCGGAGCCGTTTTGGTATCGCGGCTAATTCAATAAAACATTTATTCGCACATTTGGATAAACTGATGTGAGCTGTCGATAAGGTCGGTTTCGATCGGTCGGCCGGTCGTTTGGTCTCTGTGTGTGTGTTTCTGTTTTTTTTCAACAACATCTTGTTCGGTTCCATTCGACCTCCACGAATTGGTGGGCCGCCAGTTTGTGCAGTTTTAGTTTCGAACCGAATATGGAGAGATAAATTTATTTTTCTTCCTTCTTCTCGCCAGAGTTTGTCGCGGTGATCGCGGAATGCTCGGCAAGTTCCTTTAAGAATTATTTTTTACTCTTTGTTGCTGCTTTTGAGCTGAAAAGTATTGGTTTCAATTCCGTCAATTCACGAGCTGATCCAAACATATCTTTTACTTGTATTTAATATTGTTATTTTTCATCGAATTATCATAAAAAATTTGATATGACGCCGCTTTAGAGAATTTCTTATGCTTCCAGAATAACGGAATTTACATGATTCGGTTTTTTTTAAATTTCCTCCGACACACAAATAACTTTAATAACGCAAAAATAAAAAAAAACCTCGACAAAATTAGCTTAGTTAACGTTTTGCCTCAAAAATTCAGGAGGATACAAATGTAGTTTTGCGCGCCTGAGATAAACGTCGCGCGTTCGATTTCGGATTTAAACTCCCAGCCCCGGACACACTCCCCAGGCCCGGAGTCGGTTCCATTATCGACATTTGAACCGCATCTGTGTTGGCAGGAAGGTGCCGCGAAGTGACTTCTGCATGTGCTGCCATCGTCGGGTCGAGGTTGCGTTGTTTGTCGTGTGCAAAAGCGGTGTCGCTCCATAACCGCCATCTTTCCACTCGCGAGGATCAGCGTTTCCCACTTGACATCGGGGCGGACAAGGCCATCGGGGCCGAACCGGGGTGGAGGTGGACCGATACGCAGCGAACCGAACGGAAACAACGAGTCAACGAGTTGTGTGCCAATTATTTTTGCCTTTCGTTCATCTCCGGATTCTTCCGACGAGACAAAGCACCGATGGGAAGTAAACTAAGAAGCGAAAAACAGCAACGTGCGAACAGCGAGAACGTACAAGAATAAGGATGTACCGGGATCAGGACAAGCTGTCGTTGTCATGTGGAATCGGTATGAAATTAAATTATACCCGGTGTCCACTGACGCTGCATAATAAATTATGACGAGATTAAGTTGACGTTGTTACCATTATCGCCCCGCTACGTTTGTTACTATCGACGCGGCGGATAAAATGTGCAAACGATGCCAAGTATTCGGTCGCCTCTGAACGACAAGGCGACGGTCGATAAGAAGGTGCCATTGCAGACACATATTTTGCAATGTTTTGTGTTTATTGTTGTACCTTATAATAAAAAAAAAACAACGATAGTCGGGTAGCGATAGTGCATCATAACTTATTACCAATATTCGTGTTAATGGTTTAGCATAAATTATTACACAAAATTTGGGTGTGTACTCCATTTTTTACAGTGCTCCATGAGTCACTAGCAGTCATAACCCGTATATCAGTTTGATTAAGGCGTGTGTGTTTTACTATCAAGCTGAAAAAAGTACATCGTTTAACATATCATCGAACTGATTATCGTCAATAAATCAGTTAACCGAAAAGGTATTTCATTCCGATAGTGAGACAAATTATTTTGTTTTGGAAACTGCAATCACTTGTGAGATCCTGTTGCTATGTTCTGATTAATTTTTTCATATTTATTTGAAGACAGAATACGATTTAATTAATTTGTTATTGTTTTATCTTTCTCGCATACATTTTTTCTGACGACCATGGAACTTATCTTATAATTCCACCGTACTTTATGCTCCCACAATTCTCATTTTCGTTCACAGCATTCCAATACCGAAAGCTTATTCTTCACCGGTCAAAACACAGAAGGGATGCAGCTTTGTGAAGTTCGAGTAATCTTGCTCCCTTAGAAGTCGATTGGTGTGCTCAAATCGATTATAGGCTCATTTAATACGCAATCGATTCCCAGCAACATCGTACACCGCCAGAAATCGTTTGATGCCCTCTGATTTCAACGGAAGCCATTCCGTTGCGTTTAGCCACCGGAATGGAAACGGAGTCACCGGAAAGTGTGATTTTGTCACACTTTTCAAAATGTGTAGCATAAGCAAAGACTAGTGAGGCCCGCATTCGGTGCATTCGTTCCGTTTGACTGCCGAGGTTCCCGACGATGGCGAGGACTCGATGCCGTCTGTTCTACATTTAGGAGCAACATCAAAGCAAAGCGCCCGAATTCGAGGCATACTGACTTTTCTTGCATTTGAGGATTGAAAACAAAAATAACGCAAACGCTCTCACACTCTCTCAAGGGCTCTGGGATCGACTTTTGCGTCCAGATGGGCGAGAAGTCACTGGAATTTGATTCCGGATCGAATCGCTACAAAATGCACCAACGGAACGAGACCACGGCATCGGGTGTTGGCTGGTTTGCGCACAGCATCCTTTCATGCAGGACCCTCACAAAAGACGGAGCACAAAGCCGGGGACAATCGGAGACACCTTTCGAGCGAATCGCACGATTCCAGGAAATTCCAACACTCTACACGCTGGGTTCAGTGTTTTCCCTAGGAAAGGGTCCTTTCATTAGTTTTCACTAAAGTTGATTGTGTTTGCAAACTTTCGGGGCTTCACACGAGGAGGGAAAAAAGTGTACAGAAATGCTAAAGAATGGCACACCGGCAGGGTGCCGCAGATGGTTTTTCCTGACCGGAGGTTTCTTTCGTTTTTTTCCGGGCCAGACTTTCGCCCTGGAAACACACATTATGCTCTTGAGAGTGTTTCATTCATCGGATTCCAGTGCAACACCCTTGGCCGGGAACAAAATCATTCCAGAACAAAAGCATCAAAGGAATGGTCAAGATAAGGCCTTTGCTTGATAACTCCGATCTCGCGTTGCTCGGTTGTTTTCATCCATTTCTTGACACCATGGTTTGGAGGTTTTTCTTTTCATTCGGTCATAAAACACGAGCTTCAAATTAAATTAATAGCATGTTTTTTGAGCTTGTATCTTGTATTTGGCATGTGTTTTGTCTTTTTGTGGATGTAGAAAATGTCCTTATGGATTAAAGCATCGAGTATTCTTTAATTTATTATTTTCGTCAATAAACCCCCCTTAAGGGTTTAAAACAATGAGAGTTGATATTTTAGCTTAACTCAAAGATATTGAAATTGGTTTCGCTGAACTTAATAAATATTTTACATAAAAATTCGAATAATCATATCCGACTTTACTAATTAAACTATTGAATAAATAACGATTGCAATGGTGGAAAATAAATGGAAACCCTCAAGGGCTCTTGAAAACATCCTTTTCGAAACAACCACGTCCAACAATGATATCCCTCATTCTCTAGAGTTTATGCGCTAGTTTTCCGGACATATGTTCAACGTGCACGCAACCGGGCGTTTCCAGCTTCGTCTGGAATCCAGGGTTTCCATGTACCAGGATGCTGTGTTGGACTAGTTACATATTTAGGTTAATTTAATTTGAACGAAAACATTATTGGTCCTGATGTTGTTTGGGACGCTTGGTTTTTTGTTCTTCCTTACGGCGCCTTACGAATCAGACGTTCAAGAAGCTTCCGCAACGGGTGTGGATGGCACGCAGGACATGGCTAGCTCGTGCCTTCACTGTCGACGTCCAAACTGGACGGAAAAAAGGGACCGGTACGAGAAATTTATTATCGTTTATCTGCGCTTCCAACGGCAGCGGCCCAGGAAGACGACACACTTTCGCTCTATTTAGGCTGATTCCCGACTCCTGCTGAGGGGACGATGATGTGGTTGGCGAACGGCAACGAGACACCAGGCAACCGAGTCAAAGTATACTTATGTTTGTGTGTGTGTGCGAATGTTTGCACGGCCCGGTGAATGTGTATTTAGCCGGACGAAGTCATTTACCCGGGGCCACCTTCAATGTCCTATCCGGAAGGTAGGGAAGTTTATGTTCGGTCCCATTAAAGGTACATGTGGCGTGTGTTTTCGGTTCGCCCGGATGGCAAAGCGGTGTCTTCTAGCGTCCAAACTCCTGTGGTTTACCGCACCTGGACCCACGGCAAGCGACCTTGGCCATTCGAAATTGTTTTCCCTCGTTCCCTCGTCGCAAAACGAGAACGCGCTTCGAACGTGGCGTCCTTTATTGGATATAGTTTGACTGCGTTCCATTAAAGGTAGATGGAGGAAAGTTTTTTTCTCTCTCACACACACATCATGAAAGTTATTCGTTCGAAGGATACGAACTAAGGAAACTATCCGACATCGGGTTTATTTAGGGGAAATGTGTTGCTTCAAGCTCTTTCGGCGGAAACTTTTCAAATTCGAACCATTAAAGTGGATGGTTTAATCCATAGAATTTCTCCCATTCAAGAGCATTATCATAACTGCAAACAAAACTCGCAAACCACAAAATGGTCCTCGAATCTCGTCCCGAAAAATCAATACCGAAAAACCGAATTGGGCAAATAACCATTCTATCGTAACCACAGTTATTTGAAAATTCTCATAAAACTGCAATTTTCTTTCACTTCCCCAGGGCCACCGGCATCGACCGACGACCAGATTAGTTCCATCCCATCGCCGGCACGTCCGCTTTGAATGTCTAATGCATTTTCGAAAACCCGAACCTGGTGTCCTGGCGATTTTCCATGCACTTCCGTGCACGGCTTCGAAACTGCAAGTTTTCGTCGGGAAAGAAAACCAAAGAGCGTAAGAAGCCGGTGGAAGGCTGGTGTAAGTGTAATGGCGTGAGGGAAATTGAATTAAATGGATTTTTCTGGCTCCGGTTTCGGGAGAAAGGATTACGTGACCGCTGTCTTTAAGTGAGGAATTTTTATTCAACTTCAACTACCGGTTCAAAGGAAGGATCTCATTAAAAGCACTCGTTTCAATTCAATTTGCTCTAAATAAGTTTTACTAATTAGCCGGTCGGTGAAAACAGCCCTCGGATCGGTTGGAAAACATTTTCCATATCGGTTCTCCATCTAATCATGCAGGGGACATAAATTTGTTTACCGAAAACTGTCCACCAAAAAACCTGCGTCCTTGCGTGGTCAGCCAGTGCGTGATCTTTTTTAAAAACCTATAAATTCGATAATCACATTTCGGGTCGGGGCTGGGCCGAAAGTAATTACATTAAACATATTCCGGTGTCGAAAACGGTACGGATGGGAAAACAATTTCGGTACGAAGACCGTGACCTGCATTGGAAAAGCATCGAACGTCCAGGACTTACGCGAATGTCACGTTGCTGACGGTTGAAATTACGCACGTCGCTCGGATTTCGAGCACACGAGGAAAAATGGACATCTCGCGTGAAAAACGCTGCACCTACCAATGGCACCGATAATAATGGCGATGATGATGATGATGATGATGATGATGGTGATGGTGACGATCGTGACGGTGGTAAAGGTGACGGCTCGACGAGCTGGTGTTGGATATAATAATGCCCGTGGAGTAAAAAATAATGGAAAACAAGCACGAATGAAAAACACGTGACGCATGCGACGCATCGGACACGTCGCCGGGAATGTCGGTGTGATTATCGCCGGCCAGCAAAAGCGCCCCACGACCTGTCCAAATGCGATATCGATTCCCTTCCTCCTACCTCGCCACACCCGCCCACCCAGGGGGGAAAGGAAATGTTTTTCCGATCTCGATATTAACACAAACAAACGATGGCCAATTGTCGCACCATGTGGAGGAAAATAATGCTGCGCCCGTAGCATCCTCGGATAGCGGTCACTATCGCTGGTGATGTCACCGGTATGTTTCGTGCTGTTTTCGGCCTCCTTTTATTTTCCACAATTCCCTCCCCAGGGCATTCGATCGTTGTTGTGCATTATTTTCTTGTTGTGTTTGCGTTCCAGTGTCAACGGGTGGATTTCCGATTATTTTTCCTATTTCAGTTTTTTGCCATTTTATTATTGATGATGCAAGCTGTTCCGTGTATTGACTGTTCAATTATTATTTTCCATCCCGGGATCCGCGGGAAATGTGGGACACAATAATAAAGCGCGACCCCGGCTCAAATTGGATTTTCTTTTCCGAATCCTTGAACTGTTTTTTTTTCTGTGTTCTCCGTTCTCGCTGAAATGAAAATCAAAATTGATGGAAAATCGGCTTACAGAATTTGGTGGGGTTTTGTTTTATTTTCACCACGAGCACCACTTTGATGTAACAGTACATAGGAAACGGGCAACAATTAGTGGAGCCTCGTTTCTGATAAGAACGGCTGAGGGGTTATCCGAAAGTACGGATGTAATGGTTTAAATCCATCATGTCCGAATGGCGCATAGTCCGCTTAGGGTACGGAACACGGAAAAGGAAATTCGATTCCATCGATCAAACGCAAACCGAAAATGGACAGAAACGGCACAGATTTCCACGATCCCATATCATCCGACCCGGTGATGTAAGTCGTCGGTCGAATGAGCCTGTGAGCGTCTTTTAAGATGAAAATAATTGCAGGGTTCATATGAGGTAATTTATAGGCCGCGCTGGACGCGCTTTTTCCTAGGAGTTTGGAGGTAAACAAGACAAACAAACAAGAAAAAAAATAGAAGGGGAAAATGGCTACATCCGCTGGAAACAGGCAAACGTTGGGTCGACGAAAATGGGTTAAATACCGTTTGAAAAAGCTGATTTTCATTAGACACCCAACATTACATCATGGATTGGAGCCGGACGAAACGGACATTCAACCTATAATAAGCCGAAGGGGACGCGTCTCGTTGGACAAATTAGGTTTGCCGTTACGTAATCAGTACCTGTGCGGGAAGGTTGGATTGAAGCGGCGCAAGGTTTGTGAAGTAAAGACGCAGGAAATTTGGCTTGAACCCCACTTTGAATTGCATTACCGTTTCTGGGTAATTAATAGCGTACGAAGATTAATTTCTTCTTTTCTTGCAACAAGATTTTACATCTGCGTGGCTATACACTGCAGCCTTCAAATTTTGCCTTAAAACATACTATTGTTTCTTAACCACCAGTTTTATAAAAGCGTGACATCTTTTACCTCTTGTGCAATTATGTTATCCCTTAGTCGTTTATTTTGGCCTCTAGTGAAAACCAAGGTTTTCAAGGATCTATCACTAGAAAACATAAATTAATAAATTCTTTGAACTTAATTGTGTATATTACCAAGTATTTATGAAAAAAAATCCCCAGTATCCCATGTTCCGAGTACATCGTTGCATGCATCTTAAATCCTCACAATAGTGAATAACTTGAGGATATAAAGGAATTTCTCATAGCTACCAAACATAACTTACCTCGTTTCTTAATTCACCAGCCTTACATTTCGTAACTTTTTGTAATTTACCAAACTTGTGTATTATGGTTAATATTTCAAACAATAATTTTCATATTCAAATTCATGCTAAATGACTAAAAAGTAAACATATTAAACATCAGTAAAAATTTATGACTACGAGTAGAAAATTGACGGTTCACAGACAAAGCTGGTAGACTAAGACGCAAAAATATATGCATTTTATTATATATAGAAGCCCAAGAATCAAATTCTAATGTGCTTTTCCAATCTTCCGTTGGTTAAAGGCAAACATAATCAGCAACGGCTGCAAAGAACTTTGATGAAACCCTGAAGATTCGCTTAACAAATGTCGTTAAACTCTGATTTCAAAACTAAAAACCGACCATCTGAGAATCGTTTGACAAAACCGGTTTGTCCACACGCCACGAAACGTCCCTATTGCTTGACATTAAATGTACACCTTCTTGTGTATTAGGTTACGCTTGGATCGTCGCAAAAAACTGCCTCCAAACAGAACCTCAAAAATCCTCCATTTCTTCGGATCCCCAACTCCCAAAACGCAAAGTGACCGTTTCGGGGGCCCGGATAAAGTTTCAACTTCTGCGGCGCACAGTGGCCACATGCGAGGGTAGTAGTCGTCCCCTGGTGCAATTTAACCACCCGAAATCCAGCCCGATTCCTGCCCGGTGGCAGCACACGTTAAGCTGCTGAGCAATTGCATTACGCCCGGCTTTTGGCGGCAGCGTTTAACGAAGTCCGGGCGGGAAAGTAAAATAAAAAAACCGCACGAGACCTGCGTCACTTTGGCTTTGGGATGAGGTGATGAGGTAAATGGGGAAGAAGGTGAGCAAACAAAAAAAACATAAAATGACAACCTACAACCGAAACCCAATACGCGTAGGACGCGGTTCGGGTGGCTTCTTATTTTTGCCCCGTTCCATTCGTGCTTCCGTTTCTGGTCGCGAATCACATTCCCCTTCGGGTTGGCATCCCCAGATCCGGCCGGGAGGTTCATTCCGTCGGTGATGGCAACCTATACACACGCCAAATGGCAACCGGCGTCTTCGTGGTCGTCGTCATCGGCACGAAATGACGTCCGTGACGTCCATCAACGTAAATGGTCCAGGCTGTCTTGCTCTCTCTCGCGCTCTTTTCCGGCATGGTTTCAACGATACCTAAAGTAAGCATCGCCATACTTCCCGCATTTCGTGAAACGGAGTCATGTGGTCAAGTTTTGACCTTTTCTCGACCGGCCCGAACGTACCTTACTCCCGGCGGTCGATATTAAATGGCGTCCCATCGCGGTGGTGAAGGGTCAATTAGGAACTCTGGAACCGAACGCCAGAACGGCAGAAAAAAAGGCATCTTCCTTTGGCAATCGATTGGAGTTAATAACAGGCGCAAGGGGATCCCAAGACTTATGAAAAGAAGGAAAAAACCCGAGTGGAGTGCGTAGCATTTGGGCTTTTAACTTTTGTCTTTTTTCATCACTCGTCTTTCCCGCTAGATGGTAGAACCAAAAACGAAACACCTAATTCCCGTTGACGAAGGCACGTCGACGCAATCGTTAGGATGAATTTATTATCAAAGTGCCAATTATTTCGGGGCCGACCGTCGGGGACGAGGGGTGTTATTATCAGTTTTACGCGGTGAAAACGGGATGGAATTGCACTTCATTATTGAAGAGACCTTATGGCACTGTTTTTGAAAGAGAAGAAATGTGTTTTCTTTGAAATTTTGGTTTTTTAAATTATATTTTGTTCTCAACGCATTTGATGAGATATTTTTACATGAACTCACAACCGAATTCCACTTCCCTAAAGAAATCAGTTTCATGTTACCGTACAACATAAAGCTACATCCCATTACGTGTCACAATCAATTGAATGTAACGAATATAATCTTTATCGTCGGTATTGGAACGCGTGAAAGATAAAAATATGTCACCTCCAGTCGAACGGCGACCGTTTTAATTTGGAATCCAACAGTTGTCCAACAGCGCTAGCACCCACAGCCCGGCGGGAACCCGGTCAGGACATTCCAAGATAGCCCTCACCGGTTCTGTTGACGCCGGATTGCAAAAGAATATCATTTCCTGCACCAGTTCGGCCGGCACTTTACTTTTATGATTATGGTTATTTTCTGTTTCGATTGTTTCCCCTCGACTCTTTACTTCTCTTTTTCACACCGTCCGAGGTCCATCGTCCTAGGCAGCCGTCCGGTGACTCCAAGGTGGGCCTTTGCACAGGATAGACACGGGTTGAATGGCGAGGAAGCACAAAAAAAACCCTGGATAAAATAGAAGAAAACACACGTATCCCAATCCAATCGCGGCAACCCCGGTGGCAAGTGTTGCGCTAGCGATAGAAAACCCATTAAAACCCGATATCTGGCGACTGTGTCCGTGTTGCTGCGGGTAAGTCCGCACGGAATGTATGTGCAGCTCTGCTGAAACCGGAGACTCCTGGACATGGAGGGAGGCAACAAAATGCTCGCACAGAGACAGGGAAGGGTAAAATCGGACAGCGAATGTCGTCTCGCCAGCGAAGCGTGGTGATTTCTAGCCCTGCTCCTGCCGAAGGATAGACCAGCATTCCTAGGCGTTTTGTTTGTTCATTAAAACGTCCGAGGTCCTTTGGCGTTATGTTTCGTTTGTATGTCTACTTGTCATGTTTTACTTTTTTTCTGCTCCATCCAGTATTTTATTGAAGAGATTTCAACTGTAAAGTTTAATATTTTTATTGTTTTACATGTTTCTTGTCTATCGCTTTAATTTGTTTAAAATTCCTCTTTACGATAGCTTTTAGTTTGTTTGTTGACAATATACCTACAATAATACGAAACTGATAATTTCTTATGTTTTTTTTCTATTTATAGCTTCTTTATATTTTCTTATCTTTGCTTTTTTATGTATTCTTTTTATACATGTCTCACATGTTATTTGTGTGGTTTGTCAATATTTATTTTCTTGCTCTTTGTTTTCTAGCCTGGTTCACGATTTTAGAATGTTTTCACCAAGTCGATAAAACGAATTCATGAATTTCACAAATTTATGAATTTCAGAAATAAAACGTCTTGAAAACAAAATTGAAAAGTTAAATTTTAATGTTCGTCCATCCAATCATTTAGTGAAACAAACTTGAAAAAAACTTTATGACATTGACCAACTTCAGGACAGTAAGACAGTCTCATCTCATCGACATCCACCATTAGGTAAAATAATAAAAAAAAAAACAATATAGTTCATTTTCAAACTTTTTCATGCTTGGGACATATTCAGTAAGTACCTCCATTTGTAGAAGTTTATCGGTTGGTCCATTTAAAGTTACCTATAGTCTTCATTAGTGGTACACTTAATTTTATTAACTGTTGTAATTACCTTGTGGTGCGAGGACATAATTACACGCTCTTTTGTTTAATCACCACACCATGCTTTCGCTGTTTTTCGCCTTTCACTCGTTTAGTACCGTGGAACCTTTTCTTAGCTCTAAAGTAAACAGCTCTACATGCACTATAAACACCATAAGGACAAAATTACCCTCATAAGAAAACGCCCTCCTTTCCACCCAACACATCTCCCACTCAGAATGGAACGCGAAAAAGCTCGCGACGGCAAAGGGCCATCCTTGACGATACAACTCGACCTCCCGAGCCACCATAAGGCTTGGAGCCGCCTCAAGAGGAGTGCAATTTCTTGCGGGCCAGCCAGCATACAGCAATCAATGCAACTGCTGCTACGAATGCTCACTCGAATGGTGAGATTACTGTTTGCATAGGATACGGTTTGCTCGTTTCGGGTCGCCGCCCGTCGCCACCCCCACATTTGTACGGTTCCCCCTTTTCCAGCTGGCCAAACACTTTACACTCTATTTCGTGCCCGCGTTTTTATTGCACGATTTACTTACCCATCCCCGATTGTCCCCGTGCGTTTACCCCTTTTTGTCGAACCATTCGGTATCCTTGGTTTTTTTTCTTGGTTGTTTGTCCTGTTCCGCACAAAAAGCGATTCTTCGCTGCGGGCGTGAAGCCAGCCCAGCCGATTCCCAGCCGGCCGCGGCCAAGTGCGGTAATGGTAATTTGATCTCCATGTTTATTCTTCAACACCTCACACGAACCCCACACGAACGCCCCACAGGAGCCCTTTTCTGGTGCGATTTTTCCACCCTCTCTCTGTCCACCCTCTCTCTCTCACTCTCTCTTCCTTGAATGGACCACGAATGCTCACTGAGCGCGTTTGCGTTTCGATTTCCCGCGTTGTACTCCGGGCGGCGAAAAGCATGATCCTGCGGCCATTGAATGGCGGATGCCTGCATTGTCGAACGTTTTCGGTGGAGCTAAAAAATAAATACGAGCAAACACTAGCTTGAAACGTCTTCAGCCGTTGTCGGTGCAGCCAAAGAAGGGTTGAAATGAGCCGTGCTAAACGCTGGTGGTGTTTGAAATGAGTTCAAATTCTGGTTTTGCAATTTCCAACTCTGGAGTGCGTCATTGACGCAATAATGGAACCTGCAGAATACTGCTTTACACTTATGTGTTTGCAGTTTCATTTTCAAAACAAACTTAAATTAAAAGTTGTAATTAATATTCACTAACTTCATAAGTAAAAAATTCTTTCGAAAATAACTTGGTGGATGTATATGTCTAAATGAAAAAAAAGATGGATTGTTTCAAAAAGA